>JAMFTS010006023.1:0-25039 GCA_028095005.1 Rhynchospora pubera | reverse complement strand
ATCGAGTCTCTGTTAAGGAGGAGTGTTGAAGGTTGCAGCAGCTCAATTGGGCCTTCACGAAACCCAGTTAAACGAATGAAAAAATATACATTTCCAATATAATTTCTAGTCTCTTCGTGAATAGTCTCGCCGACAGAAAAATATAGTAGGCGTTTGGATGTGTTGAGAAGAAGTAAGAAGAAGGAAGAAGAGAAGAAAAAAATTATAAACAATCCAAACTCTTCACAAAGTTACACACTTCCCAATACTTCTTCCCACTTCTTCCCTTCTTCCCACACCTATCCAAACGGAGCCAATAGAATGGTCTAGAATTAACTATACTAATCTATACTATATAGAGTGATAATGTATGATCTAGAATTTCCTTTATAGGGATAGGTGTGGGAAGAAGGGAAGAAGGAAAGAAGTGGGAAGAAGTATTGGGAAGTGTGTAACTTTGTGAAGAGTTTGGATTGTTTATAACTTTTTTTCTTCCCATCTTCCTTCTTCCTCTTCTTCTTCTCTCATCCAAACGCAAGCTAAAGAAGAAAATGTGTTCCGAAAGATTTCAACGTTTAAGAAAGGGAAGGTTTTAGATTTTTATAACATTTTTTGGTTGTCACCTCGGAAAAAGAAAAGGAAAAAAAGGGGTGAGGATATAAGAAGATACCAGACTTTGGGGAATTACAATTGGCAATAATTGGGGATTCGCTATACTGAGCCCAGCCCGCTACAAGCTTGGTGACGTCATCAATGGCGGAGCCCCACACACAGTCTCTCACAACACAAAACAATGCAAATCGAGTGGATCCTTTGCGATCTATGCCACAACAATACTGGAAGCGAGTCACGCCTTCGACAGAGCCACAACCAGACCGACGAACGATAGTTACAGCGAAGATTACACAGATACGCGCACAATCCACACCACAGACTCCGATCTGTTTCCGCTGCACAGAGAAAGGGCATCTGGCAAGTGATTGTCCCAACGCAGAACTATGCTTCATTTGTAACCGTCTTGGGCACAAAGCATTTCAGTGTAGATCTAGATCGGCACCTCTTGTGCAGAAACCTAATCTCACACCTCAATTGAACTTCTCCTCTTCCAAATCAACTCAACCCTTGGTGAGAACAACAACCATGGCGATGAATGTGTTAGGTCCAGCTTTTCACTCAAATGAAGCGGTGGTAGGGTTGGAGAAAGCTTTTGAGAGGAGCTTCGTCTTCATCGACGAGCATTGATGGGGTCCTGAAAGGGTACAGAGAGCTCTTGGGAAACTGGTGGCTTATAATTGGACGGTGAGACCCTATGGGGATTGGAAATACCTGATTGAAGCACCGCCAGACTGGCTCCCACCAGCTTTGGCAAGGCAAAAAATCAGACTTGAAAACCAAGAGGTGAGAATCTATCCTTGGGACCCAGTGATTGATGCTGGTTCTCAACTCATCTCAGTGTGGGTTAGGGTTTACAACTTCCCAATTAAGCTATGGCACTTCCCAGAATTTCAGACACTATTTGCAAAGTGGGGAGGAGTAGTATTTGAATTAGATCCAATGACAGCAGGCCATATGGATTTTAGATATGCTAGAATCCGAGTTGGAGTATGTGATCCTCAACATATACCTGTAACTGCATGGATCCCCTATACAAACCAGTGGGGAGACACAGAGAGATATAACATTGAATTTGAGGTAGAGGCAAGGTATGGAGAAGGAGGAAACAGAAGAGGGAGAGAACCCCCTAGGCCACAAAGACAAGAGGGAAGAGATGGAGGTGATACCAACACTAGGAACAACCTTCCAAGAAGTAACAATAACATTGGTACATCCAACTCTCACTCTCAACCTAAGGGTAAAGAGACTGAATATATGCAGACAGATGAAGAGGTGCCTACTGATGCAGTTGGGGGAGGAAAAGAGAAAGATGTAGAGAGCTCCACTCAATCCACTAGAGATGTTCCTCAACTTACCCTTCTGAGACAACCAACCACTGGGACAATTGATGCCATTTTCCACCATGTACAAAGGGATGGGGGAGCTCCTCTAAGTGCCACAATGACCCCTCAAACTGGCACTCTCACATATGCAGAAAACAGTGCATAAAAAACCACCTACTCCTATTTCTCCAGTGGGGATGGACATGGCAAGTGAAGAAGAAGATGGGGTGATACTAACTTTGGAGGACCAGGTAGAACAAATTGACAAAACCAATGGACAACCATTACCTACTCCGGAGACAGCAGGCAAAGTGACATTCAACACACCTATCAATGCTAAGAAACCTCAGGAGGTGAGAAGAAGCATAAGATTGAAGATTCAACATATTGGCTCAGCATCCAACATTATGAGTAAGGCTCAGAGTAGAATTGCTAATCCATCTCAGATAGGTAAACCCAAAGGTATACCACTCATTAATCAATTTCCTTTTGCTAGATTAACTATAGATGAAATCATGGATATGTTTGCTGTGTATAGAATCAAATTAGGAGCTAATAGGGAACAAGCTATCCAAATTATAGATGGGGTACAAACAATGGATATAATGGCTTTTGAGGATGTTCTGACACAAATATTAGAAAGGAATAAAATAGATTCAGAGATAATAACTAGCGTACATATTCAACAGGGGGGGATAGTTTACTCGTGAAGATTTTTAATTGGAATGCTAGAGGTATCAATAGCAATAGGAATAGACAGCAATTAAATGAGGTTATTAGAGAAATGAAATTTGATATTGTAGCTGTACAGGAAACAAAAAAAGAACATTTTACTGATAGAATTTTGAGAACCATTAGTACTTTTATTGATCAATGGTACTGGAAACCATCTGTAGGCAAGTCTGGTGGTATCTTAGTAGGGTGTAATAGTGCCACTATTGATGTGATTAATGTAGTGCAAGGAACTTTTTCCATTACTTTAGAACTGAAAGATAGACATCATGACAACATCTTTCTGTATACTGTAGTGTATGGCCCTATTAGTATTTCTTTGAAGTCTCAGTTTTGGAATGAGGTCCAAGCAATAGGAAATAATTGGCAAGGACAGTGGCTACTCAGTGGTGACTTCAATGCCCTCAGGAGCAGAGTAGAAAAATCAGGGTAGCAATTTCAACTGTAGACTCAGTAGAAAATTTAATACTTTCATTAGTGATCATTGCTTATTAGAATATAAATTGCATCATAGAAAATTTACTTGGTCTAGTGGCTCTTGCTTTGCATTGTTAGATAGATTTTTTGGAAACATGTGCTGGGATACACATTATCAAAATAGTACAGTTATGGATTTAGAGAAATTAGGTTCAGATCATTGTCCTATAGTACTAGATACAGGTGCTAGAGATACTACTCATAAGTTGTTTAGATTTGACCCTCTCTGGATTCATGAAGAAGGGTTTATAGAATTAGTTTATAAATGGTGGCAGGAATACCCCTTAGATTGGAATGTAGGACATAGTTGGCTGAAAAAGATGAAATGAAACACATGAAAAAAAGAATGGTAGGGTGGAGAAAAAATTTTGATAGTGATAAAAAAAAAGGATGCTTTGGAGACCTTGCATACTTTAGAAAGAATTCAAGAGATTAGGAATTTTACTGAGGAGGAAAAACTTAGCTGGAAAACGTGTAGAGAAACTTTAGATACCATTTATTTGCAGGAAGAAATTTATTGGAAAAATAGAAGTAAAGACAAATGGCTTAGAGAAGGAGATTTAAATACTGCCTATTTTCATAAGATAGCTACAATTAGAAACAAAAAGAAAAATATTTTCTCTTTGGAAATTGATGGTAGGATTACTGATGATAGGACAGAAATAGAAAATCATATATTCAATTATTATAAGCATTTGATAGGAACTTCTGGCAGTACCAGTGCCACAATGCTAGATTCTTTTTGGGAAGGAGAACCTATCCTTTCTATAGAATAACAACTTAGTCTTGAGCAACCTTTTTCTATAGAGGAAATTTATAAGGCAGTATTTGACTCTGAAGCAAATGGTGCTCCTGGTCCTGATGGATTTCCTTTTAGTTTTTATCAATTATTTTGGGATTTAGTTAGGAATGATCTGTGTAGTTTAATTCATAGTTTTCATATGGAATATCTTCAGTTAGTAAAGTTAAATAAAGCTATGATTTGTCTGATGCCTAAAGAGAAAGAGGCTAAAATCATCCAAAAATTCAGACCCATTAGCTTAATCAATTGTAGTGTGAAGATCATCACTAAGATGCTTACTACTAGATTAGAAAAAGTAATCAGTAAATTGATAGATCCTGTTCAATCAGGTTTTTTGAAAGATAGAAATATACTGGATAATGTGGTCCTGGCACATGAGGTTATTCATTCTTGTAAGCATAGTCATCAAAAAGGAGTAGTCATTAAAATTGATTTTGAAAAAGCATATGATAGGGTTAATTGGAGTCATTTATTTGATATTCTTAAGCTTAGAGGCTTTGGTGAAAAATGGATTAGTTGGATCAAATTGCTCTGTAACAGTTCCCTTACTTGCATTAATATTAATGACTGTATGACAATAAATTTTCCTTGTAAAAGAGGCATGCGACAAGGAGACCCTTTATCTCCTTTCCTCTTTGATATTGTAGCTGATTCCCTTTCCAGAATTTTTAATAAAGGCAGGTTGAACGATAGCATTAAGGGTATAGGACCTTCAATCATAGAAGGAAAAGCAATTACCAATATTCACTATGCTGATGACACTATCCTATTCTTAGAAGCAAATGATAAAAATATAGAGCATGTGTTCTGGGTTATGATAGGTTTCGAAGTTTTGTCAGGTGTTAAAATTAATTTTCAAAAAACTGAATTGATCCCCATTAATATTTCTCATGATGAAGCTCTTGGTCTAGCTAGTATTTTTAGATGCAAAGTAGGGGTCTTTCCCTTTAGATTACTTAGGATTTCCTCTACATTACAAGAAACTACTTGCCAAAGATTGGGACAGGTTAGTAGATAAAATGTCAGGTAGATTACAGAGTTGGAAAGGATCACTTTTATCTATAGGAGGGAGGCTAACCCTTTTAAATTCAGTTTTGAGCTCAATTCCTTTATATACTCTCTCTCTTTATAGGATGCCACAGAAAGTTGGAAATGCAATAGATACAATAAGGAAGAGATTCCTTTGGCAGGGTAATGCAGGCCCTAGAAAGAAAATTTATTTAGTTAATTGGCAAAGAGTTTGTAGTCAAAAAACCAATGGGGGCTTGGGGGTGCTGAATCTTCAGCATATGAATGTTGCTTTTCTGTTGAAATGGTGGTTTAAAATTGCATGATAACAACTGCACCTCCCTTTGGAAAAAAATGGTTAGGAAAAAATACCAAGGGTCTAACCAGGGAGGGAAAAAATCTTTCTTTTGGTCAAACATTCAAAAAATAAATGCAATTGGAGAAGTCTCTAGCAAACACCAACTGGGAGATGGCCAATCTATTTCCTTTTGGCATCATATCTGGTTGGATGAGTGTTCTTTGGCAACCCAGTACAATGATCTTTATAAAATTTGCAACACTACTGATTGCTCAGTGCATGAAGTGGTGAGATCTAATGGCACTAATCTCACTTTTAGGAGAGTACTAACAGGCATAATTTTACAGGAGTGGAATGAGTTGCTTGATAGAATTCTCAAAACTCAGTTCACTGACAAAGAAGATCAAATTTTATGGAGATGGAATGATTCTGGACAATTTAGCACAAAATCTGCCTATACCTTTCTTTCTTATGGGGGCATAACTCCTTTACATACTTTGACTTGGTGGGAGACCCATGTACCTCACAAAATTCAAATTTTCATGTGGCTCTTGGAAAAAAATAAAATTCTTACCAAAAATAACCTCTTGAGAAGAGGCTGGCAAGGGGATGATACATGTTGCTTTTGTCAGGACCAAGAATCTGCAGACCACCTCTTTTTGTAGTGCTCTTATGCACAAAATATCTGGTTTTGGCTTGGGAAAGCCCAATCTTACTATACTCAATGGAATAGCATCAATGACATTCTTGACTTTGCTTACACTTTGTCAAAAGATGATAAACATGCTTTTCTTTTAGTTTTTAGTGCCTTTTGTTGGACAATGTGGACTCACAGAAATCACATTATTTTTCAAAATGTTTCTATGAAAAGTATGCGAAATATACTTGTGATGATTAATAGTCTAGTTGAATATTGGACAGGTACAATCAAACATGCTGAGAGAAACATGGTGTTCAAATGGCTGCCACACGCATGGGATGAGATACCTATTCAGATGCTACTTCCAGGGGAGGTGATGAATCTGGCCGACAGAGAAGACGGAGGAGAGCTTACATTTAGAGGGGCAATTTGGGAAATGCACATCTGAGCAACTTCTTATCAACCACCAAAAACTGGGGGAAGAGAAATAGCATGAAGCACAACTTAACCTATGGAAAAGTGGCTTTTATTAACAGTTTTTGTTTGACGTTTTCTAACATAAAATCTGTACTTGGCAGTGGGTTTGTTTGTAATGGGTATTTGACTCTATGTCCCGTTATCTGAGATGTGATGTAAGGGATATAACAGTAATGGGGGTAGTGGGAGATGATGGGTATGAAACATGAGAGTGAGGGGATAAGTAGTAGTCTCAGTGTGTCTTTTTTAACTGTGTGATTTACGTTTTTGTAAGACTGCAGTTTCTATAATGAAACCGGTAACCAAAAGGTTACTTTTTTCAAAAAAAAAAGAATTTCCTTTATAACCGACATGTACTAGTATAAATAGGGAGTGAGGCTCATATGTGAATGTACCAATGAGATAGTGTATTAAGTCAAGAAAATCATAATCAAGTCCACTTGTAAGAGATAGAGTGTAGTAGTTAGGAGGTGTAAGAATAATTGAGAAATAGAGTTATAATTTTGGAGGTATAATATTAGACAAGTAAAGGTTGTAACGATAATTCGAATGATAACAAAGAAGCAAATTTCATCGTAGCGTCTCGTCTCTACTCAACACAATATGTCATAAATACTGTGTTCATGGAGTCGGAACTCTGAAGGCTTAAATCTGGGACTCGTTGGAAATGCTTAATTTGTTTTTTATTTTTATTGAATAGATCAAATTTCTGTAGTATATTGTGTATATTATGTAAAGTACTTGCGACTCCTCTGGTACAGTAGTTATTGGGCTTTGATTTGGGGTTTTTAGGGTGTGTTTGGATCGTTGGAAGAAAGAAGAAAAAGAAGGAAGAAGAAAAAAAAAATTATAAACAATCCAAGCTCTTCACAAAATTACACACTTCCCAATACTTCTTCCCACTTTTTCTCTTCTTCCCACACCTATCCAAAGGGAGCCTTAGAAAGTAGCTACTCAAAATAGCAGAATGAATTAAGACTAGTGTTGTCCTTAACAAATTAAACGCCTCTGGTATACTGATTTATTAATTTTCCATGTGTTGTGAAGTAAAATTTAAAATTATGTAATTATTTGTGATGTGATAAAAATATAAAAATAGAATACATTCTATTGTGGACAAAATTTTGTAACGGATTAAACCCAAATCGTTCATTTAAAATTATGAGCAGAGATGAATAATCAGGTTTTAAGTTTGATTTAATATTTGACCCACCATAAAATTGCTCTAAAAAATAAACCAAAATTTACGACACTATTCATAATTTTTTAAAATAATTATTTGAAGATTAATTCCATCACGGTCTTTTTTTATAAAAAAATTATCATTTGATTTTTTTTCATTTCTGATTAATAAGGTTATCAGTTCCCTGAGCCCAAAAAAAATAATAAAATGAACGTTCTCAGTTTTTATCAAAAGCAAAAAAATGACATTTTGAAAAACAATGACAACAAGACGAGTACTGGTGCAGAATTCGGCAACCGCCTTCGCTTGCATGAGTTGCATCATATGATCAATCATTTCCTTTTGCTCCGTCGTTTCTATCCATTCCCAACTCGAAAAGTCGAAAACTCTGCAGCTGAAGCCACTCATCACTTCTTTATCCCATCCCCACAAAAAATCTCATCCAATCACATCACTTAACCCAACCGTAATTTCTCAATAAACAAACAATACGTAATTCTTTATTAGTAACAGATTCCTCTCCCAGAAATCAGGAAAAAGAGACACAGAGAAACCCTAAACAAAAATCCCACAAATCTTCTTCGCAAGCCAGCCACCTCATGGCTCGCAACCTGATCCGCCGCCTTCCGATCCTCTACCAAAACCACCACCATCGCCTCTTCTCCTCCGCCACCGCCGCCGTGGCTCCATCCCCATCCCCATCTCCATCTCCGACCGATGAGGAGATCGTAGAAATGAAAGGGGTGAAGGTATCCGGGCGTCCTCTTTACATGGACATGCAAGCGACCACTCCCGTTGACCCACGTGTCCTCGACGCCATGCTCCCCTTCTATCTCTCCCGCTTCGGCAACCCCCACTCCCGCACCCATCTCTACGGCTGGGAATCCGAGGCCGCTGTTGAGACTGCCCGTGCTCAGGTTGCTTCTTTAATTGGTGCCAATCCGAAGGAGATCTTCTTTACTTCGGGAGCAACCGAGTGTAATAACATCTCCGTTAAAGGCGTCATGAGGTTCTACCGGGATAAGAAGAGGCATGTTATCACTACCCAGACGGAGCACAAGTGCGTGCTCGACTCGTGCCGCCATCTCCAGCAGGAGGGTTTCGAGGTCACTTACCTCCCGGTCAAGTCTGATGGACTCGTCGACTTGGATCAGCTTGAGGCTGCGATCCGTCCTGATACGGGTCTTGTTTCCGTCATGGCGGTGAATAATGAGATTGGTGTTGTGCAGCCGTTGGAGGAGATTGGGAGAATTTGCCGGGAGAAAGGTGTTCCTTTTCACACTGATGGTGCACAGGCCTTGGGAAAGATCCCTATTGATGTCGAGAAGATGGGCATAGCCCTTATGTCTCTGAGTGGTCACAAGATATATGGTCCCAAAGGAGTCGGGGCGTTGTACCTGCGCCGACGGCCTCGTGTGCGTGTGGAGCCGCAGATGAGTGGGGGCGGGCAGGAACGGGGGATTCGTAGTGGGACAGTGCCAACACCACTGGTTGTTGGTATGGGAGCTGCATGCGAGATAGCAGCCAAGGAAATGGAATACGACACACGGCGAGTTACAAGTCTTCAAGAGAGGCTGCTGAATGGTATCCGATCGAGGCTGGACGAGGTGGTGGTGAATGGCAGCATGGAGCACAGGTACCCTGGCAATTTGAACTTATCTTTTGCTTATGTGGAAGGGGAGAGCCTCCTTATGGGCTTGAAGGAGGTGGCGGTGTCTAGTGGAAGTGCGTGCACCAGTGCCAGTCTGGAGCCGTCTTATGTGCTCCGAGCACTTGGTGTGGATGAGGACATGGCACATACCTCTATCCGTTTTGGGATTGGACGATTCACCACAGAGGCTGAGATAGACAGAGCGATTGAGCTCACTGTGCAGCAGGTGGAGAAGCTGCGCAACATGAGCCCGCTCTATGAGATGGCTAAGGCCGGGATCGACCTGAAGTCCATCCAATGGGCGCAGCACTAGAAGTTTTCATATGGTCCCCATCAGCAAATACCACAAAAAATAAGTGTATTGCTTTAGTATGCTTTATGAAATTTTGACTCTTTAGAGCAGAGTGCATGTTTACTGTTTGGTTTATAGATGTTAATAAGTAGTTAAGTACAGTTTGCACCTTTAATTTTTGAAAATATATTGGGCACAACTGTTGCGGTTGTCTGCTTCAGAGCATCAAAATGCCTGTTACTGGTTTTGTTTGATATCTTGTCATGATACGTGGTTAATTTCAGTACTTTCTTTTCGCATGTCATTGTGAATTCCCAGATTATTCTTTGGCTCTTTGCTTTAATATATCAAGGTTTAACTAATTTCAGATCGTTAAATTGAAATTGAAGTTTTAAGGATTTAGATTAATCTAAATTCTGGGTACACTATCTGAACTATCAACAAGGGACTAATCAGTTCCTCTAGTCAAATAATAGTTCCTTCTGTTCAAAAGAGAAGCATATTTCCTTTTAAATGTAACCTTGTACTGAATATGTACAACAAGTGAAAAGAATAGCCTCGAGCATGACACGATCTAAAGTATGAACACCAACAATGCCAACAATATGTATTGTATTAATTTTACATGGAGGTCTTAAATACAAACAAGACATGACATAGTTTAAAGTATACTGTTTGATGTATCATCAGCATCAAGGGCTCGAATTAGATCCTGGACTACCTCTGACATGGATGGTCTGAATTCTGGCTCTTCCTGCAATTTTGCATTAAGCATCAGAGGATATAAAAAAGTTGAGATTTCATTAGAAATGAAGAAATTGCAGTTATGTTATGTAATTGTTCTTACTTGGATGCAACGACTGACAATATCTGCCACCCGGGACAGTGACCTGATTGGAAACCTTCCTCCAAGAGCTGGGTCAACCATCTTCACCAATGCATCAATGTCATGAAGTTGGCAAGAAGCCCAGCTTGCAAGGTGTCTCTCTGCTCTAGGTCGTGAGCTGAAATGAAATAATGAGGTAAATGCTGTCACAATAATTGTTTAAGCATTGTGTACGATATTTAATGGAAATAAATCAAGGATATATTTTACAAACCTATCATATGGTTCACGCCCAGTGAGGAGTTCCAGCAGTACCACTCCAAAACTATACACATCACTCTTAACACTCCAATTTCCCGATTCATTTACTTCTGGGGCATTGTAACTTAATGCACGGGGACAATGAGACTGCTTTGCATTAGGAAATGGTAAATTATATGCGCCATCAAATTCAGAGATGCATTTAAGGGACTATTTCTGTATAATGGAGTTTCTCATTTGTACACTAAAATCATGTGCCACTTTTAAAAGATGAAATACCTGAAGCTCTGAAATGAAGGGAAGAAATGATGCCAAACCACAACCAGAAACACAAACTCGTAGTTCATCATCTATTAGAATATTACAAGGTTCAAATTCCTGATGCACAATCAGATACTTCCCACCCCCGTGGAGATACCTTCATATCAATTTTTTATTGTTTTCTTATTAATAGTGAAAAAATTGATGTTTTCTAAAACAGAACCAAGGCATTCCGTGTACAAAAACTTTAATTGAATTTCCAGTGTTAATCAAAACTCACTCTAAAGCTTTAGCAGCTTCGAGGGCTACCCGAATGCGGGATATCCATGAAAAGAGTAATGTTCTCTTAGAATGATCATGAGAATGGATAATGTCGTTTAGTGTTGTCTGGCTGTAATACTTGTAAACAAGTAGTCTCTGTCCATACTCAGTACAGTAGCCTACGAGTTCAGCAATATTGCAATGCTGTATCCTTGAAACATCCTCAGCTATTCTCAAAAAACTGTTCAATGGGATCTTTGATTTCCTTTCTTCGATCTTCAGAACTGTATATAGCTGGAGGAATATATACAGTCAGAATCAGATATTGAACATTACTTGGTTTGGCTAACTGGAAAATAGTGATATACCTTTCTGTCTTCATCCTTCCCAAGGTAGAATTTGCCAAATCTACATTCTCTGATCAAGTTTTCCTCACTAAAACTGTTGGTGTATTGCTGAAGGATGGCAACTGAGAATGATTTGACAGAAGAGGTATAGTTCAACCTTTTTTGACTTGTTTGAGTTTTATCTGAATTTGCTGGTTTTCTATCAGCTGAAATTGATTGTAAATCTTTCATATTAACCTTATGTTCTTCAACTTCTTTACCAGCTTCTGAAATAAAATATTAAACATGCATGAGACATTATCACACACAATATAAGTAAACAATATTTTAAAGTTAAAGAGAGTAAAATTTAATGCCTCTAGAAAAATAATTAGAGCAGTATAATTAAATAATTAGCAAGGTTTTAAAATGCGATTTGTGTGGTTTAGCGGTTGGGTGGTGATTTAGCGTTTATCAGTGATAAAACGGCGATATAGCGGATAAAACGGTTGTGCGATGTGAACAAAAATCTAGATAAAACGGCGATAAAACGGGAAGAAAACGGAGTTTTTTAAAAGCTTGATAATTAGAGCAATATACCTTGGTTGTTTTGTGTACTTTGGGTTGTATTGTTAGCAGAATCATGTTCTTTGGTGCTTTCTAGCATTGTCGATTCTACTTTCACAAGAGAAGCATTCCTTTTCACTTTCCAAGTTGGTATGCAAATTGTAACCAGTAATATTGCAATTGCAATTATAATTGAGCTGCCTATGGCAACGGCATAAGCTATTGCCTTTACATCCATAGTTTTTCTTTTGTGGTAAACAGGTGGTTTATAAACAGGTGAGGGAGGAGCATTTTGTTGCACAGGTCCATCGACGGCTGGTGGTTGCTCAGGTGATGGAGAACTGGTCGCTGGTGGCTGCTCAGGCGATGGAGATATGGTTACGTTTAGTTGGTTGCCATCAGCTCTGCAACAAAAAGTCTGTCATTGTTGGAAAAAGTCTGATATCAATTGAAGGAAAATGGTGCTTTCTTTACAATCTAGTTTGTTACACTGTTAAACTTTTCCCTTATTTTGTTTCACTGTTGGAAGGTTATACAAAAAGAAGGAAAAAATTGTGATTGTTAGTTAAAATAAAAAGAGGGTAATTTGTATTACTGTAAATTTGGGATTTTGAGCAAGTTTTCTGGTATGAATCCTGAGAACTGATTATTTGCAATGTTCCTGTCAATGCAGAAAACAGAATGAGAAATCGGTCAGCAAATGCTAAGAGGAAAAGAGTTTAATACTTAACTAAATGAATGTCCATGTAAAATATCATGACAAGAAGTTCAGAGTAACAATTGAATTGAATATTTAAACTAGTCAAATTTACTGAACTATTTTGTAATAGTGTTTGTAATTGAGTTCAGTGGTGCAGCCATTATAATAAAGCACTAACAATATCAGACATATAAAAATAGTGAAAACAGTTAGGAAAACATGTACAAGTCTTTTAGAGGAAGGGTTTGCAATACTTCGAGAGTCCCAGAAAGCTCATTATTTTGCACATGCCTGCAATCAGAGGATCGGTGATTTCATAATCCACTCTTTGCACAATATATATTGGGCATAGGTTTTAGTAAGGTGAAAAGGCAAATGTTGCTCACATTGTAGTAAGAGATGTCAGGTATCTCATGGAAGGTGGTAAATGGCCACTCAGTTTGTTAGCGGAGAGTTTCCTGTCTCAAAGAATTTCAAATAGTTCAATGCTACAAGACACATATCAAACTAGAGCAATAAACCGCGTAAAAAAGTTCAAATTTACTAATTAGCTCAATGCAACAAGGCATTTTTCAATAATATATTTTAATTTATTTACTTTATTTTATTGTCATTATTTTGTCCCTTTGAAAAATGCTGAAATAGAAAGAAGTAAGATAAGGACAGTACAAGCTCACAAGCTGAGCCAGTGATTGAAAAGCATCAGGTAGTACTCCTGTTAAAAGGTTTCCACTCAGTGACCTGTTTTGTTAACAATAGAAACAGAATATTATTTTCTGTAGCAATAATCTAAATGCAAAGCAGGAAGTTCTCATGGGCTTACAAGTCAGAAATAGATGTCAGATATGATATACTACTCGGAATGGTTCCTGCAAACTGATTGCCTGCGAGAGAACTTAACAAAGAAATTACAGCCTTTATCATAAGAGACGAGTTTCAGTTCTAAAGAATTGATAAAATAAAAAAAACAAAAGAAAACAATAATAAATAATATAGTACAATATCTGTAATGTTGACGGCAGTTTGTCTGGTATTGATCCGCCTATGTTATTGTTGCTCAGATCCCTAGCCCAAAAAAACCAAAAGAAAAAGGGGTTATACAATAATTTATTGGGACAATGAACCTTGTTGAAATTGAAAACATTTTTATTCATACAGTGTTAAGAGGGAAGTGAAATTAGCCAAGGAATCATCCTGCAGCTTCCCTTCAAGGTTTGCTCCACTCAGCACTCTGTTAATGTCAAGAAATTTGCATTTTCCATGAAGAGAGCATGAAATTTTATGCAACTGTAGATTAAGTATATTACATTTTTTGTGTCTATGTGTTTGCATGTGTATTCTTGTGTGAAAAAGTGCGTGTGTAAAAGAAGGGTGCTGATCTGGCACAAATTTAGTGAAATAACAGTACATGGCAGTTATTCTGTTATTGGTACATTGAACGCCTTGCCACAGCTCATAACAGGGGTCTCCTCCAAGTGCAGTCCATCCAGACAGAGATGGCGAACCAAGTGCTGAGTATAACTTATTTATAGCATAAACTGATTTTGCAAGCATATAAAAGAAAATGTAAGTTAAGTACTTAATTATAAATAAAAAGCATTCACAAAAGGACATAATAGAATTGAGATGAGAATTCATAGGCTTTAGGTACCGTCTTCTGAGTTCGTGAAGGTCGGGAAAAACGGAAAAGCTGCATGAAGCTCTGTACAGAACATAAGCAAGAGAACAAGTCTCAAGTTGACTGTAATCTTTGCTTCTGCCATTCTTTTATGATTCATAGTTTCAAACACTTATTACTTGGAAGGACCTGGTTGGGTTGTCACAAGAGGGAAAATTTTTGGCACAAAATTAAGTTTTGAGTGATAAAAGAATGACAAGAAACGTCATGCAGCATGAAACATGGGTATTCATAATATTATAACAATACTCCAAGACCAACAACAGATTAATAATTGAGGACTAGTGTGTAGTATGGTTCAAGAAAAAACATGTGTATCCATTCCATCAAACCAACTCAAAGACTAAAACAAATGAACAAGTCATTTATGTTTTTTCTTGTTAGCATATGCAAAACAACAAAGATGTACAAGTACCGCTTTCCACAAGAAAAAGTTATCTTTAAGAGGCTTCTATAAAAAGCAAATTCATTTGATTAGGGGTTTGTACTGGATGAGATAAAGGAGGAAAAAAGCAGAAGGCCCGTTTCTTTTGTTAAGAATTCCGATTCAAGAGGAGATGCATTACAACCATGAAAACAGTCCAGATCAAAGTTTTTTGAAGTTAAAAAAATAAAATCATATTTATCATCTTTATCATTTAGATAAATCATATCTAATATATTTGAAAATTATTTGATCATCAACCAAATGTTGATTTAAAATTTGTTCAGTCATTAATGAGAAACTGAGATAAAGCGTCATTAAATTTCTAAACTTAATCCAAATGAGTAACTGATTTTAAATTATACAAAATTCAATATACAGTAGTCTATCTAAATAATTATATTATATTAACAATTATTTTTTATTTACTTTGATAAGTGTTGTGTTACTTGCCATGTTTGTAAATTATTGTCTATATAATCTATTATATTCATATTTTTTGTTTCATATATTTTTTTAGTGAAACACAATATATCACACGACCATCATTTGGAGCCTTCCTATGAAACCACAGAAGCTGGTCAGGCGAAGTCAGTCAGCAGGTCAGTAACAAGGTACAATCCACAGAAAGAGAAACAGAGAATCCAGACTCCTCTGACAGAGAATGAGGTTATAACCACCAATAAATCAAATCAAAAGGGTTAAAGAAGAAACCAAAAGATTAAGGTGAAAGAAAGAGAGTTGATATGAGAATCAGCCAACAAGTTTGCTTTGGAAAGTAAGACCTAGGAAAGGGTCTCACTGTCAGCCGTGCAGTACGTAAGAATGATAGAGAAAAGGGTTTTCACAAACAATACCTGAGCTTGATGTTCAATCAACTGAGAATACTGTATCTTATGTATCGTTTGTTGGTCAATATTTCTCCATAATAGAATTATCTGGATGGCCGAGCCAATTAATTTCGACGTTGTAGAATTATATCATATTAGAAACCTGATTATGTATAACATGTTGGGGCCGCAGCACCAATTGATCAGAACGTGCACACGTGTTCATACTGACAAACAAATTATAATCACACAATATAAATTGGGCTTCTCATCAAAATTTGATTACGGAACAATTGGGTATGTGGCCTTATGGGTTTGGCAAAGTGTACCACCTTGTTCCAGCTTTTGCTCGATCTACTTTGTACTTAAACTGTTGTATATTTATGGCATTTGATGTCACTGTATATTAAACAAATTAACAAATAACTAAAGTAGAACTCAAGTTTCAACTTCTGTCAACATTAAGACTGAAAAAATATATTTTCTGAGAATCACTTTTGCCTTTCCATCAAGGACTTGTGCAGACTGGAGAAATAGAGTATTGCTTAAGATTTGTCGTCGTATCAAAACATTCCAGAATAAAATTAATACGAGTCATTCAATTTCACACCAATGATTTGTATGGTTATTGGGCAGTACAGTTATCTGATATTAAGATGACCACGAGAGAGAGAAAGGAAACAAAATTGCACTAAATTTTCAGATATATATATACAAGACTGATGCATAATTCCATATTCCAGCATTCAGCATTCAATATTCACAACTGCTACAAGCTGATACCGCCTAGTATAACTCAGTAGTAGATCTCTCCTAACTAGGTCTAGGTCCACCCAGTCTGAAGGAATGATAAGTTATGAGAGAGAGTATGGGTGACCGGAGTGCAGAATTCTCTTGATCACATCTTTGTTCCAACCAAACTGGGACTCTGATGAGCTGTCACACAACACAGAAACACATGCATACTAGCATCCGCAGTGACACACACACACATACACACTTCCAATGAACAAGTTGGGTCTCACCTGGAGATTTATCATATTTTTGTATAAAAAATAATAATTATCATGCTAGTACTGTGCAATTCTCTTCAAACAAACAAGTCCACTAACTTCTTTCAATTAAATACACAGGAGGACAATAAAACTACATATTTCAATTTAGTCACCAGAGTTTGATCAATGCCCCTTGACAAGAAGAACAGATAAAAAAAATTAATAAGTACCAGAACACTAAACTTTTGTTTGATCAAAATGGGCCATTGTGTTCATAAAAAAATTCAAACTAAACAAAAAAATAAATAAAATAATAGTAATAATTTTCAAAAATCAATTTTTAAATACATTATACATCAACTCATAAACTTCGCGTGATGCCAATAATCTCACGTATTTCACAATGTCTTTATGTTATTGATTTGTGGTAAGAATGTAGTAAGCCATCAGATTGCATAACACATGAATTTTGACACATTACATTATCATTTTAGAACATTTTTGTTGACTTTTGCATTTGAGTGGGTTCAGCAATTGATAAACTGGTTTATTTGTGTAATTTAAGTTCCAAATGAAGATTTGACAAACTAATTTTTGTATGGTTATTTAAGTACCAAATGAACACAGCTAGTGACCCAATTTGGATCAAAATCAAAGTTCAGTTGCTCCAGGGGCATATATCAAAACTGAGTGATAAAAATGAAAATATAGGGTATTGTTTACTGGCCTCCTGTGAAATTAAACCTAAACAGAAATCGAATTAGATCATTAAAGAGTTTCTTTTGCATTTAATTGAGGTTTTGTGTACAAAATCAAGGACGTTAGTACTTAGTATACTGGTCTAAATTAAATAAAATTAAGAAAACATGGCACATACCTTGGGGTGGTGATCTCATATGGAAAAGATACAACCTCAGAGTTTGTAATTGGGGGGATGTGTTCTTGCTTTTCATTTGCAAATTTTATAATTTGGAAAAGGACCTCACGCACAGAGGTCTCCAGTGCAGACCTTCTCGTACTGGTCTCCTCCAGAACTTTTTCTGAGATGGTTATAATTCCAGTCAGTCTTGGTTTCTAAATAAAAATGACTACCCTCAATTCCAAATATCTGTGCTTGTGAAAGAAAGACCTTATTTGTCATCTACCTCTAGTATTGAGGAAAGAAGATTTTGGGGGATGTATGGGGTGCACATTAACATTAACAATCCAATGCTCCCAATGTTGACGCTCGACTTTGATGCCAAACCAACTAGACTGTTTGCTTTTCACTTCATAGAACGACAGGCATACCTGAAACAAAAGTATCTCATGTGATACAAACCAAAAAAAAAACAAAAACACACACACACACAATGAAAGAAAGGCCCAAACATAAGAGACATATGTAAACCTGGCTTTTTCGGTTGGGGTGTTTCTCAGACCAGGCAACAAACTGTTCAATCTTTTCATCTATTTTCTTTTCTAACTCTGCATCTCCACATTGAACCTATAAGCACAGGAAGCGGTATTGGACAAATACTAAACAGAAATTATTCTCTTTAGACGTTTCAAAATCACATGAATAATCATGTTGGAAATACTAAACGAGCTCTCACATAGGTAATCTCAAAAAGTTCACAATCAACGTCTTTTGGTCGAACGAGACCTAAAGCTCGGTGAAAGAATATTGTATGCAGAACACCTGAAAAAAAATGCATATAAAGGTGAAATTTTTATGGTATATGAGCAGAAGAAACTTATTGAAAATTTAGATTTCCTAGAAAAAGAAAAAAGAAACATCTTTGTCCAACATCTATGGCAACCAATTGATACTACCAACACGACTGCTAGATTACAACAGAGAAGGTGCTTTGCCACACAAGCCTAAGTCTATATTGTAGTCCACAATTTGGAACCCAACAAGCCCATTTCCTAGGTCAATTCCATAGCTGCAACTTCAACACTGGTTTACTGACTACAACACTAAAAGATCATTTGAGAGAAAAAGAATGATTAGCATGAGAAAAGCCGTGATTACATTACAATCACAACAATGAACTGCATTGGTGGTTAAAATTGACCGAGATGCTCGCATTTCATATTGGAAACTTCCACTTATATTAATGGAGCCTCAAAGAATTTTTGATAATGAGGGGTTAATTACTCAGGTGAAACCTTGAGACAGTGAGCCTAATCATGATAACTTATTATAAATTCATCTTCTTTTAAGTGAATCATCTTCATCGGTTGTGGATACGTTGTGATTTCTATGGAATGATTCTGTCATCAGCTTAAAGATGTACTAAGAGAAGCTGATTGCTTTGGTTCTGTTAAAATTGATTTAATTTTGGAGTTCAAACTTACTGTTTAGGATTTTGTCACATAGAAAGCTAAAAGTGTCTTTTCTCATGCTATTTAAAAACTGCCACTTCAAGTTAAAAGAGACCAAAAAAGGTACCATCTCCAAAATAAGAGAAGCACCATGCTTGAAAAATGTAAGTTAATTAGCTGAATTAAAGCTGAAAAGAACAGAATTAGTCAAGTTACTTACATCGCAACACATCCCGAATTTCTGCTGGATCTAGCTCCTTAACATTATTAAAAAAAAATGGGGGTTAGATCTCTAGCTAGAAAAAGGATACATAAAAGGCCAAAACCATGATACACAGGTAATCAATTCAACATCAGTTGAAAGAAAAAGCAAACGAAAATTACGAATCTGGAAACAAAATGGCCTAAAAAACTGCAAATTGAAACAATTAGCTCAAAACTATAATTAAGTTATACACGTACTAGCTCTTTCAGCTGGCACGTCTCGCAGTTCATCACTCTCTCTCTTTTTCTGATGAATTTCTCACTCTCTCTCTCTCGCTCGTGTTATTTCAGGAGGAATAATTTCCCAGGGTTTATTTTACAAGTAATGAATTAGAAGAAATCGATTGGATCGGGAAGAAAAGAGAGAGCATTCAATAAGGCATGAGCTCCGGGATGGGGTCTTATGTCACCAAACAAATCTACGACATTCTACTAATTCGAATACTATCAATGCATTAGGCCATTTAACCACGCAAGCGTGTTAAGACTTAAGAGCATCTCGTGTAAACAGTGGTGTCAAAAGCAACTCGTCCTTTTTCTAATCTAAATCCAAAAGAGAGAAAAAGAGGATATTAAATGGGCTGGGCCGGGTCTTCAAAGATGTATCCCATTATTGGGTTTAGATCCGACCCGCCTATCTTGCATTGGTGTTTTTTGGTTTTTATCACAGCCGCTCTCAGTAAAAGAAAAGGAAAGCAAGTGCAGGCGCAGCCATGGCCGTGGTTTTACGGCCGTTTCTCTCTCCCTTTCTCTCATCCTCACACAAAGCACTTCGGTGGAAAGCAACGACAGCCACTCTCTTCAAGCACAGTAAAGCTTCGGCATCTGGAGTGCAGAAATCTAAATCGAAATCAAAACCGAAAGCTTTAGTGATGGAGAAGAGGCGGACAAGGTCGGGCGTGGAGGTGGACCTGGGTCTTCTCAGACGGTACAAAGACAATAATACCCCTCACCTTCCTGTTTTGCTATGCGAGGTGCTTCGCTGCTTCCAGCCGCTCTCACTCCGCTCCTTCGTCGATTGTACTCTCGGCGCTGGCTCTCACTCCTGTGCAGTAATCCCTCACTTAATTTGTTTTTATTTTTTTTTGTTGTGATAGAAGTGTTTGTTTGTTGGTTGATTGGTGGAATTGTTTTGATAGGTGATAGAGGGGCATGAGGAGATGGAATTGTATGTGGGAATGGATGTGGATCCTGTTGCTCATAAATTGGCTCTGCCTCGTATCCATGATTTAGTTTCTAATAGAAGCCCAAAGTTAAAGACTTATACCCAGCTCACAAATTTTAAGAATATAAAGCGTGTTTTGCATGCAATTGAAATCAAAGACGATAGCCTGGGCGTCAGCACTGGTGTCGATGGTATCTTCATTGACCTTGGGGTTTCTTCCATGCAGGCATTACTATAAACTTTTCTATCTACTCAATTAGTCGTGCATATTGCATCCCATTCTAAATTAGTGTTGTGTTTTTGCAATTGTCATTTCATTTATTCGCTACTTTCTCCAATTCTAATAAAAGATGCTGTGCATGCTGTGTAGGTGGATTGCTCGGAGAGAGGATTTAGTGTTCTCCAGGACGGGCCTCTTGATATGCGTATGGACCCTCAGGTTCATCCCCACTTATTTTCTGATTCACACTCATCCTAGCTTGTCTGGTCAAATTTAGGTTACTGTTATTTGCTTTATGTGTATATAATGTTTATGATCCACCCTCATCTAAACCAAAGCTGGATTCTTTTTTCACATATTTTTCTGATTATATAAAACAAGGCTAAAAATAATAACCTTAAAGTAAGCCCTCACTAGCTATTAGAATTCAACTAAAGAGAACAAAATGGAAAAGGGGAAAATAGGGACCAAAAACACAAAAGAAAACAGAAAACAGAAGGAACAAAAGGGTTTGCTGCTGGGCCTACCAGCACTGTTTTGGTTCTGCCCTAAACATGATTTCTAGGGTATGAAATCAAAGGTTGGGATAATTGTTTGGTATGTGAATTTTAGCAAGTCTTTTATAACATAGGCTGCAGTAGCTACTCCTAATTATTAGAGTTTTATACTTAGGGAAGTTTGAAAGCTGAGGATATACTGAATTCATGGCCTGAAGATGAAATAGGACGTATATTGCGTGATTTTGGAGAGGAAAGCAACTGGATGTATCTTCAAAAGCAGATTGTCACAGCTCGTGCTAGCAGGCCTTTTAACTCCACTGGCCAACTTTTGAAGCTTATTCGAAAAAACACTACCCTATCTCAAGGTATGCATGCTCTTTGTCACTCATTAATTTTCTCCTCATCAGGATGCTATCTCTTAGAATTTAAATAAGAATGGAATTGCAGGAAGGAAGGGCTGGATGAAAACAGCGACAAGGGTCTTTCAAGCACTGAGAATAGCAGTAAATCAAGAGCTGGAAACACTAGAAGACTCCCTCTACTCTTGCTTTGATTGCCTGGCTCCTGGAGGCCGCCTTGCTGTTATCTCTTTCCACAGCTTAGAGGACAGGATTGTCAAGCAAACTTTTCTTCACTTGGTCAACCATGGTGGCCGACCAAACGTCAACCAACATGAAGATAATGATCATCATTGTAAAGAGGATATTAGTGAAGTTGAAGTTGAAGGGGATGGAGAAACATGGTTCAAGGACAGGGTGCATGGGATGTATGGGACTATTATGACAAAGAGACCAATCACGCCTTCCTTGGAAGAAGAAACTTTCAATCCTAGATGTAGAAGTGCGAAGCTACGTGTTCTACAGAAGCCTTCCAGTCAAGATGATTTCTCTATGCACTAAGTAGATGTCTTATGCTATGAAGGCGTTCAACCGTCATGTGGCTGCCAAAGCTAAATCTTCAACTTACTAATTAGATTGCCACCTGCAATTCGAAAGCATTTACTGCTTTAATTTGTCATGCTGAATTGGAAGGCTCTCTGATGAGCTGTTGCTTGGAGCAACCATATGTTGTAACTAGTCAAAATGGTGCTGCTTGCTACAAATGCTTAGTGAGAATTTTTTTTTGAGAAACAATGCTTAGTGAGTTAATAGTGGTCGGGTGCTCATTTCGTTGTACATTGGATTTGTGTACTCGTTATAATAAAACTTCTGGTATTTCATTGATTCATTTAAATATATTGGAATGATACTGTACTTGTGATATTTCATTATTTTTCTCTCCGACCATGCTTCATGTTGGTACTTGGCAAACTTGAAGAATTATTGAGATATACCCTCTGGTGTGTTTGGATGGTGGAGAATAAGGTTTTGAATAAGAATAAGAATCAAATTTTTTATTTTTGTGCAACTCAAACAACACAAAAATAAAGAATTTGGACCCTTATTCTTATACTAACAAAATCACGGTATAAGAATAAGGAATTTGGATAAGCATGCATACCGAAATTCCTTATTCTTATTCTTTATTCAAGACTTATCCAAACACACATTAATATGTATTTCGTAGTGTTAATTAGCAATTTAGCATGTTTCAGATATGCAAAAGTAATTCAACCAGTTATGAATAGTGTATGTGTATGTACTACCAACTTTGTAACAGGCATTGGGTCATGATTGCGTATAAAGGGCCGAAAGTAAACATGAATTGGGCCATGATTGCGGATAAAAGGGGCCTTTTGGGCTTGATTATTTTTCCGGTTTACATTTTTGACGCACCTCGGAGAAACGCACCTCGGAGAAAAGAAAGGAATGAAGTGGAGTGAGCCACGTCAGTGCCAAGAAAGCTGCATCTCCATCTCAAGTCAGATTTGTGTTTGGTGGGGAATGGGAGATGGAAGCCTCAGCTTGGTCTCGCGTGTATATCCACATACACTCACCCACCACTCGGCATTTTTGCGCCCCATGGTCATGTATTTTTCTCATTTTTTTTTTCTGATTTACCGCGCACCCAACAAATTTTGAATATACTGATGTGGTGCCTCCTCGCGCACACATGGCATTGTTTTACTTCTTCTAATTTCTTTGAACCCTTATATACTCGAGTCCTCTTCCTCTCTCTCTCTCTCTCTCTGAACTTTGTAAGAGTCGGTTGCAAAAATTGTTAAGAAGAATAAAGAATCAAGAGGTGGGGATATTCATACATGGCAATGCCACTTGGGAGAGTGTTAACCAGCGGTGGTATTGGCATCGGTACCGGCACCTCATCAGCCAACACATCCCTGGTGTTATTCAAGAATTGTGTTATGCCATCATACCCATATATTGCTAACTTGACCTCCCCATCTCTCTCCTCCAAGCGCATCTCCTGCCTACCCGAACCAAACGATGCTGTCGGGTCCAGTGATGGGGAGAGCGAAGAACAAGTGCCAAAATCATCATCAAAACGGAAATCAAAATCAAAATCAAGCTGGTCGGGCAGGAGAGGCACGAAAGGGAAGAAGAAAGATACTGATATTGTCAAGGAAGTGGAAGCCGAGAAGGACATTCCAGTGCCAACTCCGGTACAGTCAGTACCAACTCCAGTACAGTCTTCGCAAGCAGCCAACATCTTGAACCTGGAGGACGTGAACCCGGTGGGGCTGGGGCGAAGGTCGAGGCAGATTTTTGATGAGGTGTGGCGAAAATTCTCTGGGCTTGGCCAAATTTCTCGGACTCCCACCATCCCCACCACCGATCTGGAGGAGGCCGTATTTATACGTGGGACCCATGTGTGACTTCACTGTTCCTGAGGCCCAGGATACCACTGTCTTGGTCATTGGAGCCACCAGCAGAATTGGTCGCATTGTCATTCGCAAACTCATGCTCAGAGGTTACAATGTCAAGGTAATTGTTTTCATTTAAAATCAATTTCCTGGTGGATGTCTCTAAGCTACATTTTACAGTAATGTACTGATAGTTGGCTATAAATTGGTAGGCATTGGTAAGAAAAGACGACCCTGAAGTTCTTGACATGCTTCCAAGATCGGTAATGGTAATGGTAGGTGACGTAGGTGATTTGTCAACTATCAAGGAGGCTGTACAAGGTTGTAATAAAGTTATCTATTGCGCAACTGCCAAAACTACCATTACAGCTGATCTTAATAGAGTAGATAATCAGGGCGTTAGCAATGTAGCAAAAGTCTTTCAGGTTTGTTGTTTAATGTCTGTAGTCTTTGTATTATTTAACTTGTCTTTGGTTTTATCTGGGGGTTTATGTGATTTCTTGGTAACAATAGCTGTTCCAGCACAGAATAAAGGACCTAGATTTAAATTCCTCCTTTTTCAACTTGAAGTACTGCTTGCTGATTGTATAGTGACCCAACCACTAAACACAGGAACAAGAAATCTAAAAAATATGGCAGAAGGATAATTGGTCTGATCAGAATTTTAGACAACAAGCTTGGTGTTTTATTTTGCAATGAACTAATATTGGGCTTGCAGGATTATCACAATGAACTTGCTCAGTTAAGAGCTGGTAAGAGTAGCAAGAGCAAGTTACTGCTTGCTAAGTTCAAAACCCGTAAAGCACTGGATCAGTGGGAGGTCCGCATTGGCAATTACTTTAGCTACTCTTCTTTCGATGAAGCGGGAATTGATGCTGAGTTTGATTTTGATGACGATGGACAAGCGGTGTTCTCAGGTTTTCTTCTTTGTTTGTAAAGTTAACAAACATCTTATTATTTTATGCTGACAGCAGATCAAATATTGAGATGTCATTACTGCAAAGATGTAGGTGTGTTTTGTGATCCCCTCATACTGACTTTTACTTGTATATATGTTCATCTGTTTTCTTTGTCTGATAGGTGATGGGATTTTGGTGTATTGATGTATAAATTGGTATTAAATTTGTCCCTATAGTCAAGTTCTCACCAAATAAATGATAAAATTAAACTAGTAATCACCTTGAAATAATTTTAATATTTGTACAACAGTGTTA
>JAMFTS010006021.1:0-25039 GCA_028095005.1 Rhynchospora pubera | reverse complement strand
ACAAATACAAAGTTACATACTATTTCCAGCTTTGGAGAGAGGTCAGGGCAATCTTCATCGCCAGGAGAGAGGTGCACGACACCACGAGGACGCTGCCCAACTTCGAGCGCCATCACCTCCTAACTTTAACCCTAACTTTCCCGATGGATCCACTGAGATAAAATTTGTTTAATGACTTTGTAACTTTCTAAAAATAGATGATTTTCAACATAGAATGAATACGTTTATTATACTGGTAAAGAGTTACATGAAACCTATGTATATTATATACAACCCCTGTATTAGCTATGGTTAATAGTTGAGATTCTCTCAAGTGGTCACGAGATGAAATGGAGACATGTCAAGCACATCATAATAGATCCTTTCTTATTTTACAAGAATCTTATTTAAACATAATTCCTGAAGGTTTTATGAGAATAGGAAAAGGATATAAACGGAAAAGTAAAGAGTGAACATGGGTTGTTGGCATTTTTAGAATGTGATAAAATTATTATATACTTAATTCGATTGCCTAAAATTAAGGGATTTGATTAATATTATGGAGCAATATTTGGCATGATTTAGTGTATGTAACTATTTAGCAAGGGATATATGGGGAAATATAATTTTCATATTCTATGATTGGTAATAAATATGCTAAAATATGCATACTATAATGCTCAATAATACATGATGTACATTTATCTCAATGATCTGGAATTGCAGGAGTGTCGCTGGACTTCTACAATGGCAGCAACACTTCAAGAAGCTGTAAACAACCCACAATAAAAAAAAATTAAAACTAACTCTTTAGATGAGCCCATGTCATCTTGGTTTGTATTTCTCTATGACTTTGAGAGAGATTAACGATTTTGTGTAAGACAAGATGTCGTGTATGTTTGTACCCACTGCTACTTTGGAAAGGCGCTAAGAAGAAATATATTGATCTTTTTTCTGGTAGATGGAATGTGATGTAATTAGTAATGAGGCAAGTAGCTTTTTGTTACTGTCACATCAAGGAACAGTGAAATGATTATATTACATGCAACAACGAATAAAAATAGGGAGAAGCCAAGGGGGTGATCTGAAAAAGATGGCTACAGCGATTTTGTTTAATATTCTTGGAGATGATGATAACAACAACCCATCACAATTGATCGTGAAATAGGGAAGAAGATCAAGTATAAGAAGGTGGCGACTCTGAGCGACGGGGCCTACACCGGTGACTCTGAGCGATGACACCTACACCGGCAAATTCGACCAATACATCAGTAGTATCAATTTTGGCTCCTTTTGTCTCCAAATCTAAATGTAAAAACTCATTGGTCTCTTTAGTTCTCTTAAACTCTTTTTTGGATTTAATCCAACACCCTTTTAAAGATATGCAAAATAAGTTAGTTTTGTAAATGATCTTAAATTGGATTTTCTTTTCATCTACATTTATTTAAATGTCTCTTAATTTTCTGTAGGAACGCCAAGAGAACCATTTGCATATCTAATCAGGGTTGTCAGTGCTTTAACTTATGCCAATATACAACACAAGAAGGAAACAAAGGTCGTCTCTATAGATTTTACCTCTTGATGGGATGTTGAACTAGGTGACCCTGCACAGGAAGATAGTGACGTGCGAGGCATCAGACCTCACATGATGGTTAGTATCTAAAAACTGATGCCATTTACATACAGACCATGCTGGAAAACTGCCTTTTTCACCGGTTGTGGGACAGGTACAGTATTTAAAATTAGATTGTTGACATTATTTTAGGTATCGTTAACTGTCCCAAAACTTTGTGAAAAGAAATTCACTGGGCCCCACCACTTTCTAGGGGGGTAGGTTTGTACCACCAGCCATAGTGAAGCGATTCAATATCAAGATTCTGCCATATCCTGGTAGTCTATGTGTGTACGAATTGGGAAACATCCTTCAGTTGATATATCTGTTCTAAGAGAAAACTATGGGTCATGTTGTGAGGTGGTGAACCTCATGTTACAAAGCAATTGTCATGTTATAGCGTGTCATTGTACCGCTAAGTTAAGAAAGTTCAGTGTCAAACGTTGCTAATTGATTTTATTTCTTTACCAGCATTAGATATAAACTCAAGGTGCCTTAATTTCTTCGTTATTTGTTTGTTTCTGGTTGCTACTTTTTTCTGGTAAAAATTCTGGTCAAACTACTTTCCTGTACTGAAACGTAATTGTTTGTTTTACACGTATTTCTTTTTTCTCATATCATTCTTTGTATTGCAGATATCCTATTTAAACAAACTGATTGCAACAAACCGTTGACTTGTGTTGTATGAGCAATATTATAATTATTGGATGTAACTTTCTATATTCTTTTTATGTTGCTAGAGGCCTTTGGTTACATAGGTAATATTACATTTTTTTTTTCTCCTCTATATTTCCGATTCATAATTTACCAATTTGCCTTCATTCTCAATTTGATCGGCCTCTTATTGTTGCAGAAACCAGTAGCTAAGGCGAAAGCAGAAGAGAGTTCATTTTGTGCCAGATGATTCATTTTTCTACAATCGTATTTATTTTCCAATTTGATAATTGTCTTGATTTACTAAAAAAAAGATATTGAAAAGATGTAGTGTGATCTAGCATCAAAGATCCTTGGTTTCTCACTTCTCTCTAGTTGACTACCTTATATGATCTAATTGTGATTTGATAATATCATGAGAAAATGTAAATAGTGATCCTGCGCCATATACAATTCCTTTTTATGCACAAATAATAGAAATAGAGTGCGCCCAATTATTTTGGTGACCATATGTAATTCCTTTTCAAGCACAAAAACAAAAATAGTGATCCTGGCAAAATAATTTCTTAATTTTATTCACTAAGGTCACCTGCATATATAAAAACTCCAATTAAACTCCAATCAAGGATGGACATAATGTCTGTATATATGTAAGCTTTTTTTCCCTTTATTTATAAAATTAAATAAACATAATATTTTGTATCAGTCATATGCGTACCTGACTTGAGAAGTCAGGGGAAATATTAGTTTAATTATAAGTAACAACCATGAATAAAAAAATAGATCGAATTTAATTTAACTATTATTACAATTATCAAACTATATTCATATCAAAATAATATATTTTTTTTTGCATTTGAAGTCTGCCCGCACATTGAGCGGGCACTTTTTGTTCAAAACTAACTTAATGGATCTTTTTGTTCAATTTCATCAGCATAACTTGGATATCTCTTTCTTTAATAGGGCTACTATTAGTTTGATTCCTAAGATTGAGGATGCAGCTAAAGTAACTGATTTTAGACCAATTAGTTTAATTAATTGTATTTTCAAAATTTTCTTTAAAGTAATAGCTAATAGGTTAGTTTCTGTTCTTATTCCAATCATCAGCCCCAATCAGAGTGTTTTTTTTTGAAAGGAAGGTACATTTTAGAGGGAGTTGTTGTTGCTCAAGAATTATTACATTCTATTCATAAATCTAAGGAGGAAGGTTTACTTCTTAAGTTAGATTTTGAGAAGACTTTTGACAAGATCAATTGGTCCTTCTTAATTCAATGTTTGATAGATAGAGGTTTTCATTCCAACTTAGTTAGATGAATTGTCTAGTTATTAGTAGAGAGAAGGACAACAGTTACTGTTAATGGAAGTATAGGTCGATTTTTTGAATGCAAAAAGGGGTTAAGACAAGGGGATCCTATTTCTCCTTATCTTTTCCTTATTGTTGCTCATGGTTTAGCTAAAATCTTGCATAATGGTATTGATAAAGGTCATCTGATTGGTCTAGGTCCTATTTTAAACAATGGACACAAGATCATGCATTTACAATATGCAGATGACACTCTCCACTTTATAAAAGCTGATGCTTTGATTGTGGAAAAGTTGTTTTGGGCTTTAAAATCTTTTGAAGGAATCTCAGGCCTTAAAATTAATTTTTTTAAGTCTGAGTTGATTCCTCACTACAACAAAAACGATTATTAGTACCGGCTCATTAGTACCGGTTTTTAAGAAAACCGGTACTAATAATAAATCATGGCAATTTCGTAATTGTCAGATTTATTATTTAGTACCGGTTTTTTAAAAAAACCGGTACTAAAAATCGTCTGTAAAATAAAAAAAACGTTTTTAATTTAGTACCGATTTTTTATAAAAAAACGGTACTAAATTAAAAATTGTTTTTTTTTTAAAAAAATTGTTTTTTGGTCGCCGGATCAATATAAACCCTAGAGAAAACTAGAGATTAGCTAACTATCCTCACTCCTCAAGTCACCTTAGTTGTCGCTCTCTCTCCTCCTCCTCCTCTCTACAAATCGTGCTCCCTTTTCTCCTCTAACCCTGGTTGGTTGATCGCGGCGCCTCCGCCTCAGCACCTTTAGCACACGTCTCTCTCAGCCTCCGTATACCTGAAAAGCACGATCCAAGTAAGAATTATCTTTTTTCTGTAACTCTAAGCCGTAATTTTGCTATCTTTGTTTATTTTAAGGTTAATTTGTTAGCTAATTTCTTGCTATTATGGTTTAATTGGTTTAATTTGTTTTGTAATTTTTCGCTAATTTTGCTATTTTGGTTAATTTGGTTTAAAGTAGAGAATCCAAACTAAGTTGTCTAATTTATGTAATGCTTTTCCGTTTAAAATATCTCATATGAGCACCCATTACGGCACTGATTGACTCAAGAAACTTATACTTCTTTTTACTATATCTATTTACAATTGCTTTTCTTTTTCTTTTGATGAAATTGTTTCTTCATTTTTATTTTCACTTCTGGTTTATACCTAGTTTTAGCTAATCTGTTTTTTTTTTTTTAAATTCATTTAGTACCGGTTTTTTATAAAAAACCGGTACTAAATTGATTAAAAAATTTTGGTTTTTTTTAATTAATTTAGTACCGGTTTTTTATAAAAAACCGGTACTAAATTGAATAAAAAATTTTGGTTTTTTTAATTAATTTAGTACCGGTTTTTTATAAAAAACCGGTACTAAATTGAATAAAAAAAATTTCGGTTTTTTTAATTAAAATAGTACCGGTTTTTTATAAAAAACCGGTACTAAATTGAATAAAAAAATTGCAGTTTTTTTAAATTAAATTAGTACCGGCTTTTTATAAAAAACCGGTACTAAATATAATATTTTTAGTACCGGTTTTTTATAAAAAACCGGTACTAATAGTTCTTGCCGCCACTTTCCTAAGCCTCCTAGTACCGGCTTATTAGTACCGGTTTTTTATTGATTTTAGTACCCCCTATTATTAGTACCGGTACAAAACCGGTACTAATAATACATTAAAAACCGGTATTAATGCTTTAAAATGGCGTAGTGCCTCTTAATATTTCCCATTCAAGGGCAGTTAGCTTAGCAAATCAGCTTAATTGTAATATAGGTTATCTCCACGTTAAATGTTGGGATTTCGTGTGTATGTCAAGGAAGCGGAATTTAAAAATTTTATTTGACTCGATACACAAAGGACTTTATTTATATGACAATAGCAAGCAAGATATCGATTAAACATTTAATCAAGCATCTCAGGTGCATAACAGAACCATCAAATAACTTTATTTGAGAAGAAGGAATATTTTACCTAAAGAGATTTTCAAATCTCTTAGTAGAGAGAAGTTGATTTCTCTCTAAGTCTCTTGGAAACCTTCGGTTCGCGTCGCTACCGTTCAACGTGTTTCCTTCTCTTAGTTCACCTTGAACCTCAACAACAAACTCAACCAACACTTAGATAGATCGATGGTGAGTTTCAAGCTTAGATCCAACCACCTTTGATCTTCACTCAACAAGCTATTTGATTCTTGGTGGCTAAACTAATATGCAAAATATATATGAAAAATGAAAAATATATTTTCTCTCTTCTGTTTTGTTCCTTTTCGCAAGGTAACAGAACACCAAAGCAAATGCAAAAAAAAAATCATTTAATATAATTGGTATCGGCCAATTATAAAAGGAGAGAGAAATATATGTTTCCATTTTTTTGTTCTTTTTCCTTTTTCTTTTTTTCCTTGCGAATTCACAAGAAAAATCAGAAAATAAATTAGATGTGTCGGCCAAGAAAATCAAATAAGGAGAAAATTAAATTTCCTTATTTTCTGAAATTTTCACGTGGCACATATTTTTTATATTTTGCAACTTGTTTAATAAATAAATTCATGAGACAATAATATGAAACATATCAATACAATATACGATATCCATATTATTCTTATAATGCTCTCTAACATTATACCAATAATATTGATATACTTTCATGAATTTATTTATGGTCTAAGCATGTTATTTTTTTTCATGACATAATATTTTAACATTTTATCACATGTATTATCATACATCATATAAAATGTAAAACACTCGTTGTTTCTCTTCAGTTGGTGTGACTTTACAGAGGATCTACGTCATCTTGGCAATAATATAAAATATTTATATTATAGACTATAAGAGGTTTTATCACTACATTATAGCCACCCAAACGACATAGTCATTACGTACTCGATCCACTTGATCTGTGTCTATCCTTGTCTCATGATATTATGAATAATATGCCGAATAGGATCGTGTCATTTTTGCATTATATTCGTTTTCTTGGTCTCTTAAGTGAATTATAATTATAACTACATCAGTTATATTGCATGCTATATAATTCCACTTTACCAAGGGGCCCAGTAATATCATAACTCAAATAACTGAGGGACAATGATAATCGACATATAAATTTCTCCCGCACAAGTCACATTCAATGAACTACTAATTTTCTCCATCAACAGATAACTAAGATCAGTAAAAAGATGGTCTTAATCAGTAATTACATTGCATGTTTCTCATGAGAGAAATCTATACATCTCATATCTTGGATTCAAAGACACGATGGAAATATTAATGACACAAAACACAATCCATATAATATTCCATCCAGTTATGTCATATTCAATATATATAAAGCATGCTCATTTTATATATACTCATGTCATTGAATGATAATCACTTATCAACATTTATAGAACTACAATGTACTTTCAATCGACATGACAATCTTACTCGGTAATTATTATTCCTCTTTAATTACCACGATTGTAAATACATTTAGGATTATATGTTTTCATCTTAAGAGTTCTATGGTTCAAGACCACGAGCATCTTCTTGAACACTTCTAAAGATATAACATATTAATCTCAAGGAACAAGAATGTATAATAACATTCAACATCATGAACAATACATAAATTATCATTAATAAAGATAACTTTCAAAACACACCTCCTTCAGTCTCCCACTTGTTTTTAAAGTTTCTTACACATGCATACCTTATGCATAAACCTCAAAAACTAGAAACATGACAATACCAATCCTCAAGTCACTCTCCATGGTCTCGCAGATCCATGGTCTCAAAATGAATTTGACACGTGGCTTGTGATAATATTTTTGTGAAGGGATCAGCTGTGTTGCTGTTCGTGCTTACCCATAATACTGAATTTTTCCTTTCATTGATAAATTCCTTTATCACAAGTACTTTATGTCCATGTACTTCATCTTGTGATGTAACTTTGGCTCTTTAATTTGCGATCGAGATAGATGAACTATTGTCGCAAAATAACTCCAAAGGTCCTTCACTTCACGGAACGACAACTAGTTCCTTAAGGAACTTCTTTATCCATACTCCCTCTTTGCTTGCCTCTGCGCCCGCCATGACTTCTGCTGCGGTGGTTGAGTCAGCCGTAGTTGATTGCTTAAAACTATGCTAACTCACAGCTCCACCATTCAGAAGAAAGACGTATCCAGATTAGAATATTCTATAATCTAGATCGGTCATAAAACTAGCATCAGTGCAATCTGCTATATATTTTTTTAATGAGTTCTTTGTTTGCTTCATCAAAGATAGCTCATTTCCCATTAACAATATGTCATTGACATATAAGATCAAGAACAAAATGTGACTCCCACTAACCTTCTTGTATACACAAGGTTCTTCCTTGCTTTGAATGGATCCAAGGGTTCTAACCTCTTCATCAAAGTGCTTGTTCCAACTCCTTAATGCTTGCTTTAAACCATAATAATGGCTCTTTTAAGCTTACATACTTTGCTGCTATTCTTGGAATCTTCAAAACCTTGAGGTTGTACCATGTAAACATCCTCATCCAACTTCCCATTTAGGAAGGCTGTTTTGACATCCAATTTCCATATTTCATAATCATAAAATGCAGCAATAGCTAGCATAATCCGAATGGACTTGAACATAGCAACTGGTGAAAAGGTTTCATCATAGTCAATTCCTTTGATTTGACTAAAACCTTTCGCTACAAGTCTCGCCTTGTAGTTCGCCAAGTTACCATTCATATCCATCTTCCTCTTAAAAATCCATTTGTTTCTAATGGCTTTCTTTCCTTGAGGAAGCTCAACCAAATCCCATACTTGGTTGTCATACATGGATTGTATTTCGGATTCCATGGCTTCTTGTCATGCCTTGGAGTCTTTGCTTTTCATTGCATCTTCATAGGTCAAGGGATCTTCGATATCTATTACCAAGATCTCATGAAGGCCCATATAAAAATCGAATTTCCTTCTTAACCTTGTTGACCTTCTAAGTTCTCTTTGTTCTTGTGACTCCTCTTGAGTTTCTTGAACTTCTTCCACAATTTCTTGCGGAATCGGTTCTTGCTCAACTTGAGTCAGACGAACACTTGGTGGAGAGTCCTGAGTCTCTTCGACAATTCTTTGTGAAGGTTGACTGCTCGTACTCCCACTGATCAAAGGAGCTTCATATGGCATTTCATGATCATATTGAATATCGTTCATCTCATGATCACTTAGTTGTAGGTCATCTTGAGTTTCCTCAAGTGTTATACTACTGCCACCGCTTTTGATTCTTTCGTGAAACTCCTTCTCTAAGAATTCTGCACCTTTCTTAACGAATATAGTATTTGTTTCCTTGTGCCAAAAGCTATACCCTTTTGTCTCTCTTGGGTATCCAATGAAGAAGCACTTATCCGCTTTGGGTTCAAGTTTTGTTGACATCATACGCTTGACGTATGCCTCACAACCCCAAACTTTGAGAAAAGATATGTTGGGTGGTTTGTCCATCCATAACTCATATGGAGTTTTCTCAACGGATTTTGATGGAACCATGTTTAGTGTATGAGCTGCTGTTTGGAGTGCATAACTCCAAAAATATAAAGGTATCTCAGTTTGGCACATCATTGATCGAACCATATCCAGCAAGGTTCGATTTCTCCTTTCAGAAACACCATTCCACTGCGGTGTACCTGGTGGAGTGAGTTGTGGTATGATACCACACTCCTTCAAATATGTGCTAAACTCATTACTCAAGTATTCACCTCCACGATCAGTTCGTAAGGCTTTAATTTTCTTGTCAAGTTGGTTCTCTACTTCATTTTTGTATTCCCTGAACTTCTCAAAGGATTCACTTTTATTCTTCATAAGATACACATAGCCAAAACGACTATAATCATCTATGAAGGTAATGAAGTACCTATAACCATCTCTTTTGCACTCTTACTCATTAGACCACATACATCAGAGTGTATCAATTCCAATAAGCCATTCGCCCTTACACCTTTCTTCTTGAATGGTGATTTGGTCATCTTTCCAGTTAAACAAGATTCGCATGTTCCAATTGCATAAACTATTCCATTCTTCGAGATAACCATACGAGACTTATCTATTACAAAACAAAAGCCTTCTGCATCCAAGCATGATACAGAGATAATGTTTCGAAATACAGAAGGAACATGATAAACATCCATTAAATTTAAACATAAACCACTAAGTATTCAAAAGTGTCGTCAGCAACTGCATCACACCATTACCGACCTTCAGCACAACTCCTCCTTTTGAAAGAGATCTTCTATCCCTTAGTGCCTGCACATTAGAGACTAAGTGAGCACATGATTCGGTATCTATTACCCAATCTTGGATAGTTGTGGCTATGGAAGCACTCCGTATCGGAGTTTGGAGAGTTCTTCTTTTTACTTCCCTTAGAGGTGCTCGCTTGAGCCCCTCCACTCTTGCCCTTACTTGTTTTGTTCTTTTCTTTGCCTTTATTCTTGGCAATCTTCTTGCTACTAGACGCGACGACCAAGACAGATTTCTCCTTTGTCTTTCCCATGTCAACCTCAGCAGTTTTGAGGGCATTATGAAGCTCATTCAATGCCATCTTCTTCTCACGCATATGATAATGCATGATGAAGTCCTTGTATGAATAAGGAAGAGACCCGAGAATGATATCTTCAGCAAAGTCCTGGGGAATTGGAGAATTCAACTTCTCCAACTTCTCCAGATAGCCCTGCATCTTGAGAAAATGCACTGAGACAGATTCACTCTCCAACATCTTGCACCTTGTGAGTGCGATGGTGGTCTTATAACGCTCTTTGCTAGCGCTATCAGTGAACATCTTCTCCAATTGTGCCATGATTTCCTTGGTTGGAGTCTCAAGGAACTTTCTCTGCAACTGATCGCCAAGTGTGGCCAAGATCAGCCCACGCACAGTGCGTTTCTGCTCTTTCCATTTCTTTTGGGCCTCTTTCTCATCGTCAGTTGGTGCACCTGGTTTTGCTTCTTCTGGGTACTTGTCACTCAGAATATGCAAGAGATCCTCCAGGCGCAAGACGATGTTCAATTTGAGGTTCCAATCGGAATAGTTTGACCCGTCATTAGCAAGTGGGTGTTTTTCGACCATAGAACGCTATAAAATTAGGAAGTGTAGACATAGCCTTGTCCAGGTAGGTACTAATCACCAATCATAACCTTTAAGTAAAGCGTGACTTTTACTTATCCTTATGACTCTTGTCGTTCTCATTAAGAAAGAATAATCCCTTTTCTTAATAGAACTCTCTTTCCCAAAACCCAAGCCTAGATCTTGGTGATTTTTTATAAGAAAACTCATTCTATTGGTCAACAAGCACAACCGGATTGTTCCCACATAATGAGCAAGAGAAGTGCCTCACACAACTCCCACTCACTTTTGGCATAACAACAAGTTCATGCAAGTTCCACGAATTCTAGCAACCAGGTCACACTCATGCTTATCCCGAATTACTAGCTTAAAGTGGATAAAATGAGAAGGAAAGATACTCTTAAATTTTTCATGGACATATATGACGCTTCGATAATTTTGGTAGGTCATGTATTCATGCACCAATACCTATCCTAACCATTCAAATTATCACATACATTCATACATTCATATAATACGCGGGTTGTATGGCTCCTGCTTGCATTCTTGTAGCTCTATCAATCACCTTCATGAAAGATATATTTCTAAGCTATAAGAACCCACCCAATTCTTATCCTATCTTTAGAGCTACTCTAAAAATAAAACAAAAATTACATTTAGAATCCCTCAATCCTAAATTTCATATGTGGCATGCAAGCCATGAATAAATTAATACATCAATATTAATTAAATGAATTTAACTGGCACTTTAGCCATATTACAAGCATTCATTCACATCATTCATTACAACACACAAGGAATTGAAAACTTGAGCCATACAAACCCACAATCCTCCTGCAAAATAAAGTTAGTGCACATGCATAATCTTATTGCACTATTTAATCTCATTTTAGTTAAACCCATATCTGTGACACCCCAGAACCACGGGGATGTCGCAGCCGCCGCGAGCGCACGCTACGACCCGTGCACCCGCAAGGCTCAACCAATCCTACTATGCAAATAACATTTATTATTCCCAATTAATGTACAATATCAAAGTCTAATCTTACATATGTCCATGAATTATTAACTAAAGATACAATACAGAAGCAACAGTCTGGTCATAAGGTATTGGACACCAACCAAAAAAACACGATGGCCTACTAGTCGCCAAGCTCTGCTGCGTCACTCTGATCCAAAATCTGGAACCCACAACCAAAGTGGAAACAATGCAACAAGCAGAGAATGAGACAATTATACAATTATCTCAGTGCGGTATTCAGTTCCAGCCACACGAGCCTTGAGTACATGTTTCGGAACTAATTACCGACCGAGTTTAAAAGCAACAATTAAGCAATACATATTTTAAGATACGATAATAATAAAATAAAATTGCATTAACAAATACATTCATGTAAATCCATATATAAATACAATTCATGCAATGCAATGAGTTCGGAAATTCATTCAAGTATCAAGACAATCTCAACCATCAAGTAATAATGCAAATGCCGACTCAGTTTGGTGTTGTTCAAATGCAAGTCTGGTTTACAAATATCACGAGTCATTTGGTTCCTCCCAGAAGCAGGGATCAGAACCTACTCCTCCCCAGGCACAGGGATCAGAGTAAAATTCAGAGTCAACTGGTTCCTCCCCAGACACAGGGATCAGAACCTACTTCTCCCCAGACACAGGGATCAGAGTACAATTCAGATTCAATTCAGACAAATCGGACTTTCAACAAGTACCTCAAGACGTAACACTGTAGACCTTGGATTAAGCTTAACCACACCGATTGACACGCCGGTAGCGAGCCCGCGTACAAACGAAACCAGTGCCATTCAACCGTACAAGAGTACTTAACCATCCATACCATTTCCATTCACATCAATCGAATAACCATTCAATATGCATACATATTATTTATATCATAATAACAATATGGTAACATGCAAACATGCTTGCAATTCAATCAATTCAAATATGCCATGCAAGTAATAAGTTCTAACAATAACTCAAGTCAGGTGTGGAATCCGCACCTGATAGCAAAAGCACTTCATAAGAAACAAGCAAGCAACAATCAACATCAAGCATTGACAAACAATTGTAGTACTTCATTTGTATCGGTTACTTCTTTCTCCGATACGTTTATCCAAGTCTAACAAACAAAGTTTATATCTAAGTACTTACTTTAATAAATCAAACAAGTAACAAGAAGATACAAGCAACAAACACTTAAATACAATCCCAAATTAGACACAATATGTGGTCGGGTTAAGGTTTACCACAACTTAACACAAACAAACATGACACGAGTAAGTTTAAGGCTTAAAAAATACATTTCTAATATTCAAACCACCAAGTAATACATAAGAAGTTCTAGAGCTCTTCACGAGCTTTCCAACGGTCTTTGAATCACCTAAAACGGACTCCGGATGACAAAGTTATGGTCAAAATAAAATCTATTCTCAGAGGGAACAATCCGGACCGAATTGCAACTAATCCGGACCGAATTTCAGAAGCTGTAATTTCCAGAGGAACCAATCCGGACCGGATTATAACTGATTCGGACCGAATTCCAGTCTCTGGGCTGAAATACTGAACAAGGATAGAATTTGGTACCAATTACTAACTTAATGGCTTAAACCAAGCATATTCAAACACAAAATTAACCACTTAAACTATTAAAATTTTCAGAGATTACTATCTAACTTAACAAATAAGTTAAAATACCAAAATTACTCGAAATAAGTTTTAATTCACAATTTAAAAGGGTTAAATCCAACTCTCAAACAAAGAATGAAATGCAAACTTGTGAGAAAATCGTTACATGCAACCTTATAGCTTAACCAAATTCTCATGCATCTACAAAACTTTACCAAAACAGAAAGTACTAAATCAAACCTTGCATGCATACCAAAAACTCAGCATAAAACGCAAATTTTATAAATGTACCATGCATGCAACTATACCCCCTTTTGAAATCTAGTTTAATGCACAAATCAATCAAACAATTTCAGAAATTCATTTTAACTCGAAGTTTAGTTCATGCATGACCAAAACCTCACACAAATCAAATAGAACACTAAATGTAGCTAACAAAACCTTGCATGCAACTAATACTAATAGAAAATATCATTTTCAACCCTTTATTTTAGCTAAATCCCAGAAATTGTCCAAGAATCGAAATGATTTGAAGAAAAACGAGTTCTTACCAAAATGGTGCTCAAATCCGAAATTACTTGGCTTGCATGTACTCTCCTCACCTTCCTCTTTCTAAATCTGATTTTTCCCGAATTTTTCAGAATTTTTATCAATTTATTTGGGTGGGGTATTTGTGGAGCTTGAACTTGGAAGAAGAAGAAGAAATTTATGTCGGAGGAAGAAGAAGTAGGTGGGAGAGAGAAGAAAATAGTGGCTGGTGGGGAAAATGTGAAAATGGGGTAAATATTATATGGTGGACTTTACAAAATAGTCCTTTATTTCCTCTAGAATTGCTTATGCACTTAAAACTTCAGATTTAAGCACTATTTCAATAAGTTTGAGACCCAAATAAACCACAGAAATTTTTGTACTCAACAAAAAAATAATGCTTAAAATAATTTTACATAGCAACTAAAATAATTAAGCATGCAAAAATTAAAATTCTAAAAACTGGGTATCACAATATCTCTCAATCATAGAATTCTTCTAAATCATTTCAAATCCCAAAAATGGTTTCTATAGAATAAACATTTACCAATCAAATGTTATTCTAAATAATATGTTAAAGATTTTTTAATCATCATTATTATTAAATTAAAATTTTTAATTTAATATCACATCTGGTCCTTGGATGAGCACTTACACTATAGACTTTACAAAGTAGCCCCTTGTGCAAGAAAAGTAATACAAAACAGATTTAGAAAAGATTTCTAATTTTAGACAGCTGCGCACCAGTCAAATATTTTATTACCGAAAATTGTATGATTCGAATTAAAATCTAATATATATATTTCTGGAAACTAGATTTAAGAATCTTTCTAAATATATAAAAAAATCTAAAATTGGTTCAGCCATTTAAAAGAAAATCACGTTTTAATCCAGAATTCCAGATCTGGAAAACAGCAGGTAGTTATCATAGTAATTTTCACGTTTCCTTAAAATCTGTAAAACTTTTGTATTACATATTTTAGTTTTCAGGAAACTAGACTTCAATATCTTTCCAATGATATATATTAGTCAAAAATCCATTCATCCAAGTTTATGAAAAACTATTTTGAATCATGACCAAAACAGAAAAACTGGACACCAAAAATCCAGCACTGTACCTGTTTTTGCTATTTTTGTTTAGCATAATAAAACGGTTTAAACTCCTCATTTTATTATTGATTTACCTTCTACACATATTATACTTGTGTAGAAATTTTTTAATCCACAAAAATATGATTCAAAAATTACCAAAGTGATAAAATGCATCAAGAATTAAAAAAAAACAGATTTCTGAATTATAAACTTGAGAGATAGTTAACTAAACACTTGCGTAATTAATTTTACACAAATTAAATAGTCTTATTGTCATAAAATAAACCTATGCTCTGATACCACTGTTGGAATTTCGTGTGTATGTCAAGGAAGCGGAATTTTAAAATTTTTATTTGACTCGATACACAAAGGACTTTATTTATATGACAATAGCAAGCAAGATAACGATTAAACATTTAATCAAGCATCCCATGTGCATAACAAAATCATCAAATAACTTTATTTGAGGAGAAGGAATATTTTACCTAAAGAGATTGTCAAATCTCTTAGTAGAGAGAAGTCGGTTTCTCTCTAGGTCTCTTGGAAACCTTCGATTCTCGTCGCTGTCGTTTAGCGCGTTTCTTTCTCTTGGTTCACCTTGAACCTAAACAACAAACTCAACGAACACTTAGATAGATCGATGGTGAGTTTCAAACTTAGATCCAACCACCTTAGATCTTCAATCAACAAACTATTTGATTTCTTGGTGGCTAAACTAATATGCAAAATATAAAATATTTTATTTCTCTTTTCTTTTCGCACGAGAGGAAAATCACTAACTAATACATGCATAGAAAAGCCAAATAAATATATTGGATATCGGCCAATACAAGGAGCAGAGAGAAAATCCAATTTCCTTATTTTGCTTTTCCTTGTGCGCAAGAAAACCCAATATCTGGGCATGCTAAGAAAAACCAAAAAAAAAAAGGAAAAATTGAATCGGCCAGTAAAAGGAGAAATGGAAAAATAATTTTTCCTAAAATGAAAAGATTCTCACATCCTTTTATACGAAAGTTCTATGACAAACTTTTTGTGTTATTTACACAAATGTCACTTAGTACTTTTCTTATTATATTTTGCAGCTTGTTTAATAAATTAATTCATGAAGTAATAATACAATATATGATGTCTATATTATTCTTATAATGCTCTCTAACATTATACCAATAATATTCATATATTTTCATGAATTTATTTATGGTCTAAGCATGTCATTTTTCATGACATTATTTTAACATTTTATCACATGTATTTTCATACATCGTATAAAATGTAAAACACTTGTTGTTTCTTTTCAGTTGGTGTGACCTTACAGAGGATCTACGTCATCTTGGAAATAATATAAAATATTTTATATTATAGACTATAAGAGGTTCTATCACTACATTATAGCCACCCAAACGACATAGTCATTACGTACTCGATCCACTTGATATGTGTCTATCCTTGTCTCATGATATTATGAATAATATGCAGAATAGGATCGTGTCATTTTTGCATTATATTCGTTTTCTTGGTCTCTTAAGTCAATTATAATTATAACTACATATATATTGCATGCTATATAATTCCACTTTACCAAGTGGCCCAGTAATATCATAACTCAAATAACTGAGGGACAATGATAATCGACATATAACTTTCTCCCGCACAAGTCACATTCAATGAACTACTAATTCCCTCCATCAACAGATAACTAAGATCAGTAAAAAGATGGTCTTAATCAGTAATTACATTGCATGTTTCTCATGTGAGAAATCTATACATCTCATATCTTGGATTCAAAGACACGATGGAAATATTAATGACACAAAACACAATCCATATAATATTCCATCCAGTTAGGTCATATTCAATATATATAAAGAATGCTCATTTTATATATACTCATGTCATTGAATGATAATCACTTATCAACATTTATAGAACTACAATGTACTTTCAATCGACATGACAATCTTACTCGGTAATTATTGTTCCTCTTTAATTACCACGATTGTAAATACATTTAGGATTATATGTTTTCATCTTAAGAGTTCTATGGTTCAAGACCACGAGCATATTCTTGAACACTTCTAAAGATATAACATATTAATCTCAAGGAACAAGAATGTATAATAACATTCAACATCATGAACAATACATAAATTATCATTAATAAAGATAACTTTCGAAACGCACCTCCTTCATCAACCTCATGGATCAGGGCTATTAGCAGAAGGGACAATATTTTTCTCGAAAGACCAAATATTAGAAGCGTGTAATAATTACTCATTACGTTTAAATGTACAACACAAAACCACTGCTAGTTTTCCGAAAAAATTAATATTGAACTGTAAGGAATATGGTTGTAAGTGGCGTTTGTATGTCCGTACGGAAAGAGAAGGTAAATTTTAGAAGATAATAACGAATTAACAAGAGCATACATGCGTGACGAGGGCCGGAGACTTCACACATGATAATCTAACGGCTGACGTTATTGCCAACTGTATTAGAAATGTAGTAAAGAGAGATGTCGGTATTTCCTTACCCGACGTGAAATCTCTATTGGAGAAAGAATACCCGAATGTGGTGCCCACTTATAACAAGATTTGGCGGGGCCGAGAAAGAGCAATCGAACATCTTTTCGGATCATGGGAAGATTCGTACAACAAACTCCCGAGTCTTTTATTGGCAATACAGAGGACGACACCCGGGACGCAGATAAAGTGGCTGTTTAAAAGCGTAGGTGATCCGAACAGAGCTATGTTCGAAGCAGCAGCATGGGCATTCGGGCCTTGTATCGCAGCGGTTCCGTATATTAGGCCCGTGATTAGCATTGATGCCTCTTTCTTATCAGGTCACTATAAGGATAAATTCTTAGCGGCTTGCGGTTACGATCCTGAGCAACGGCTGGTTCCGTTAGCATTTGCTTTAGTGCGAACAGAGGATGAAGCTTGTTGGGGTTGGTTCATGAAATTTCTAAGGGAACAAGTGGTGGGACCAAAAAAATTTTGTGTTGTTTCGGACCAATATTGGAGAATAAGGAACATGTTTAAAAGACCACAGTACGGATGGCAAGAAAGTGCGGAGCCTGCATTGGCCGTACATCGGTATTGTATGCAACATTTATGTGAAAATGTGTACAAGGTTTCTGGTAAAGACAAAGGTATACCACATGCACATGCATGTTTGTACAAGGTTCCTTCCTAGCACGTCTTAATCCTTTCTTCACCGCCCATCCACATGCTCGTAGAGCTTGCGTCAATATGTGCTTCACCTGTTTATTTATTGTTAGTGTCCAAAATACAAAGCAATCCATTTTAATTGTACCTAAAAATATAAATTTTCATAAGTAAAAAACTTACCATACTCACGCGCTCGGGCGCATCCTCTAGGTAGGTGATCCGGCCAGCCGGAATCTGCTGTGCTGCTCCCGGAATGGGGACAAGATGAGCACCTCCAAGTATCCGCATCCATCTATCGTAGGAGGGCAAAATATCGTCACTCCATGGCCGCGCCTCTGCCACCTCGACCTAGGTCTTGTCGGTCCACATCGCCACCTCTACAGTGAAAAGATCCTGTCAATCCCTCTGCCGAAATGTGGTATGCCTGTACTGTAACAACGCCTCCATCCTCCTCCAAGCCTGTTTTTTTAGGTCATATTTAATGCATATACTATAAATATTTCAATTTAAATCACGAAGGTCAAAAAAATAACGTACCGTAGGAAGAGGAGGCGGAACAGTCTGGAACAACATGAACTAATGCATCACCCGATCGACATAGTGCCACGCCACGACCCAGAAATGAATGCATGGAACGCAGAGCCGGTAGAACCTCTGGTCGTAGAGGGCATAAGGAGGCATGACCACCTGTCTAAGCTCATCCTCGTATGGCCGCCACACCACGTGTGCATGCTTCATCTTCACAAGTACGTCTCGAGCGTACTCAATACCGCTGCGAACGGGACCTTTCACCTTTTTTGACCTATGCCATGTCGTCCATTGCCTGGCAAATCATTACAATTCAATTTTACATAAAATATTAATTAATTGTCATGCTTGAAATATTAATAAAATATTAATTAATTGTCATGCTTGAAATATTAATAATTAGTAATCTAATTACATAAAATATGAGTAATTTAATTTTTTTAACTAACTAATTAATTTTAAATTACACTTTATTAAAAATCTTAATGATAATTTTTTAACTAGCAAATTAATTTCCTATTACAATATTTGAATTATTTTATTTAATACAAATATAATTAAAATTTAATTAATTTTAATTAATTTATATAATTATATTATTTTAATTAAAATTTAAAAAAAAATTTATACGTGAAAAAAATTTTACAAAAAAATTATACCTCCCATACGGCGGACATCTCTCAACTGACGGCTTGTCCCAACCATCGAATTTTTTCGTAACTTACGGCCGACAAAGTAATAACCGGGTGTAAGACCACAACTGAAGCAGTAGCCACGGAGCAGGAACCTTCTGAGCGCCATTTGCCAGGACAGTCAAGTCCAGGCCGCGGTATAACATGGCAAGTGTGGCCGCACCCCAGTTATATTTCACTGACTCAGATGAAGAAACATCCTGCAAATAAGAAAAAATAATTTTCGTTAGTTTCTCGAGATTTTTAACTAAGTTTTTAAGTTACTACTAATGTAAGAGATGTTCTTAATATTTACAATTACTAACCCGAAGTAACTCCAGATAAAAACAAGGAACAAAATCTCCTATGGTATCTGCAAACATCTCGCAACCCATCCACTCCAACACCAGGGCCCGTGTGTATCTATCGATCCTATCTGCGTCCTCTGACACAGGCCCATGTGCCCCCATATCACGTAGTTTCACAAACTGTATTGCGTGACATTTCATGCATTACAGAAACATTACACACACACACACACACACACACACACACACACACATATATATATATAGAGTTTTGCTATGGTGAGTTGCAACTCACCAAAGCGTCCGTGAGTCGCGCTCAAAATTCCGAAATTAAGTTTAAAACGACCGATCCAAACCGTCTAATACGATCTCCCTATTGAATTCTCCATGCAGACCAAATTTTACATTTTTTCGAAATTTTTAAGTATTTATTTCGGATTTTTAAAAACTACTGTTTTTGAACGGTTCAGAACTAATTAGATTAATGATTTTTCAAAATTTCAAAAAAATACTTAAAAATTTCGAAAAAATATGAAATTTGGTCTGCATGGAGATTTCAATAGGAAGATTGTATTAGACGGTTTGGATCGGTCGTTTTGAACTTAATTTCGGAATTTTGAGCGCGACTCACGGACGCTTTGGTGAGTTGCGACTCACTATAGCAAAACTCTCTATATATATATATATATTGCAGCATATCTCAAAATTATAATTAAATTTTAAAACGTTTCTTACCTCCCAGCACGTCGATCCGTCGCCCTCTCTCTGAAGCAATCTAGAACGGCCTCCATAGGAGTGTCCCGTGGCAATGCAAAGTCTGCTAGCTTCTGCAAATTGTCGTAATCAGTACGACCGGTCACCGGTCGTCCAGTCGTAGGCAAGCCAAAAATAAAGGCGACATCCCGCAAATAAAATATTCATATTTTTATTAAACAACAAAAATAAAACAATAAATAAATATGTACCAATAAAACTTCGAAAAAATAATACCTCAAGAGTAACGGTCATCTTGCCTACGCGGGGAAAGTGGAATGTGTGGTTCTCGGGCCTCCAGAACATGGCTAGACCCTGTATCATGGAACGATCCAATGGCATGTGACCTAACTCAACGAAATGAATCAGGCCCAATGTCACAAGACGCTGGTCCACCTCCTCGGTTCGTATCATTTTTGCCTTATGCACTTCGGGCGTCCACGGCTAAATAATTTAAAAAAAATATATTTCCTATATATATTATTAACTATATACATAAAAATAAAAAAAGATAACTTATTCGTATGCCTCGAAGCTCAGACTGACTATAAACTCATGCTTAGTGTAGATGGGGCCCGTGTTGAGTTCTTGGACAGCATTAGCAAAAGGGCTCTGGTGATACGGAGCTGACACGTGGCTTTGGTCCGTAGTTGAGTTAAAGAAGAAAAACGCTGAATTGTTGAAGGTTAAACTCAATTAGTAAAATTGTAATTTTCAAAATTACTAGAAGATAATTGTGGCTCATTATAAGCTTCTTTTTCGGAAGATTAGGTTTTTCATGTGGAATCTAGATCTGAAATTATTATTCCTCTTTTCTTATTGTTTTCTTGCAGTTTAGCAATTATCCTTGTATTTTCTAGAATTGTACGGCTCAATAGCCAAGTGACTATTCAATAGCATGTTTCTTATCCAATTTAATTATTTTCATATCAATTTAGTTCAATTACTTATATTTCCTTTCAATTTGAGCTTTCTCTACCTCAGTGGCGAGGCCAGTAGTGGGCAAGACTAGGCACTTGCCCAGGCTTATTTTTTGAAAACAAGAGACCCATATATACAAAGAAGTGTAGATGCCTACGCTTAAAAATACACAGTGCCCACACTTGATTGCTAATTTGGGCTTTTACATGTGCGTGGCCCACTTTGCAATTTTTTATTTTGTGTTTGACTGGTCCATTCTCTTGTCTCTTGACCTCTTGGGATCACAAAGTCACAAAAAAAGATTAAACAGAAAAGAGACAAAGTAAAATTTGTAGAGAGTTGACTGGTGCGACCTAGATTTTTCTATTCGTGGAGGATTCGTTGATCCAACTTCGTCTCTCAATTCATCTTCGACTTCGCCTCTTTACTCGCTCACTCGCTATCTGCGACTTGTTCCGGTGCTACGTCGCCGTTGCCGTGTGTTTCAGCCCGGCTCTCTAGTCTCTGCACATGTACTCCTTCTAAACTCCAAACGCACAATGTAATTTTTCTGAAATCTATTTTATTAATAAGAATTTCAATTGAATAAAGTAGGAAAATAAAAAAATTAAGGATGATTTTGACTTTATTGCCGAAACTATAGAAGAAAAATTTTTAGATGGTTTTGACTTGTGCGTAGCTTTCTGGTCTCTGCCTTAAGTAGGAAAAAAAATTGTGCATAGTTCCAAATTATATATTGAAGTTTAGTTGCCTGCTGAAATTAAAATATAAGTTTGTACTTGTTAATCATGATTATGAAAATTTTTAGAGATAGATAGCAAAATTATTTAAAATTATTCAAATTTTATTGTAACAGAACTTGTTTTATTTGAGTTACTCAACTTGAATATTCAAATTAGGGTGGAAGTTTATGTATGAAATTGAATTTTTTTTTTAATTCCTTGTTATAGTTATGGAGAGGTATTTTAAAAAATCATCTCAACCTCTCTAAGGAACTCAGGAGCAAAACTCAAGTTGTAAGCGAGCGCGATTGGATTCGAACTTTGAAGCTCCTTTTGATCCGGGCCTTTGACCACCAATAAGTGATTATAATCCAAATAACCATGAGTTCATAAGAAGACAATATCTACAAGCTGGTCCAAAACAACATATGTTGCAAAACAACCTATTTTTTAATTTAATATTAGTTTTATTATTCTCTATTCATGTGTGCCCATGCTTAAAAATTGGCTGGCCTCGCCACTGCTCTACCTGTTGGTCTGACAAGCATCAGAGTGGGTTTTGTTGTTTTGCTGGTTTTACTCAAAATCAGTGCATATCTGAGCTGAATCTGAGTTCAGGAACATTACAAAGTTGCATATATGGTTGGACAAGAGAGTGATAAGTGACTTTTAGGGGTGGAGAGAACTGAGAAATTAGCTAGCGGAGCAACGGTTAAAGGACATTAGGACAATGTTGCGAGCTAAAGAGCGAGTGAGATCTAAGAAGTGAATGTTAGAAGAAAAAAATGATATTTTCTCGTTGGTTTAATAGCTAAAGAAGAGGAAGTACTATCTGTAATAATTTATTGTACTGGAAAGGTAAAGGCTATAAACTGACTTTGGAATTTGAATAAATTTAATAAAAAATATTTCTAGAAAAATCAATCACAGCCGTAGATCAAAATTAATTAAATGGCTGATTATTTGTGGCAACTTGTGACAGCGGACCTTCTCATATCAAAATACAATCTTTTCTTTTCGAGGAATTTAGATTGATCCTCCCTTCATTAATTGTCCTATGCGCAGTTTACTATTCGATAACAAATGAATGCTTAATTAACTCAACGTGCACTTTACCTTCTAACAGGGGTGTCTAATTTTAGAAATGACGATGGAACTAGAGTGTTTCGTTAACCGTTTCGTTTCAGTGTCAAAATTGATTTTAATTTCGTTAACTGTTTCGCAATAAATAAATGGTCAAAATTTATGTGATCTTTACGAAATTCACTTAATTTCGCCCTTTTCATTGTTTTGTTAATCATTTCGATAAACCAAACGAAATAAAATTTTATTTCATTAATTATTTCATCAAGGCGAAACGAAATGGATAAAGGAAAAATTCTTTGATTTGCAGCAGGGGCGAACCCAGCGTGGACCGCGTGGTTCCTGGTGGCTGGTAGGCCCCACTGATTTTTTAATTTTACTCATAATTACAATATTATTTTAGTAAAAATATGAGCAAATATTTAGATAGCCCCTCCAAAATATAAAATTTTCATATTTCTGACTTCGCCCCTGGTTTGCTGGTCTGCCTTTTAAAAAATATATACCACAGTCCAGACATGCGTCAAACACGTCAAGACGCGCAAAGCTAAAAGTTATTTTTTTTATTATTTTTTTTTTCGACCCGAAGTAGTTAACAGGTCCATGCCTCTCTAGAAAGAATGTAGCTATAAAGACTGATCGTCTTAAGCCAGTTGACTTCAATTGACCCAAAACATGGCGTTTACTTGCATTCCAGACTATTTACAACTTTAAAATTTACAAGCGTGTCTATAAAAGAGAAGGGAACTAATGCGATATATTGACAGATAACCATAATTTAATGGCTTCAATGGTGGTGCTTCTAGTTATTCTGGTTCTAAGCTTGAGCCTCGTATGTTTCTCCAATTCCCAAGTGAATACCAGGGTACCTTCCCCAACACTCGAAGATCAAGAATGTACAAGTAAGCATCAGAACTCTATGTTTAAATAGATAATTACCAATATTGTTGCTTTACATTATCTACATATTAAATTTTTGGGTTATTCCAAAAAAAAAAAAAAAATCGGGCCAGTTAATTTGAAACAACACAGATTGGCATACTTGCAGCAATTGTTTTTGATTAATTGTTTGGAACAATGGCAATAAAATAATGAATTTTCCTTCGATAATAATGAACACAGTTGCTTGATATATGAAGTTCTTAATTAAACATTAAATATTTGGGTAGGTTTCAGAGTATTCATTATTCAATTCTTAGCTGCCATTCAGTGGCATGAAATAAAAATTCAGGATAAACCGATAAAGAATGCATAAATGTTCGGCAAGATTCATGGTAGAATTAAATATTTAAGGATAGAAATGAATTTTAGCATGAGAATAGATGTGGAAGAAAATCAAGTTAATTTTATTATCAAATAATATTTGGACAAATCATGTGGAAAGATTAATAACTTAGTCTAAGCATATTAATTATGTGCCAATTTAAGTACTAATATGTACCTATATTTTCCTGTTCACTGATCAGCTAAGGAAGGCAAGAAATTCAAATGCAAGGTGGGGAAACCAATCCCACAGGGCAACAAGAAGAATACTGGTAACCACCAGTATTCTGGCCACGACAAACCCTCTTACTATTCTGCCCGTCAAAGTCAGATTAATCCATATCAGCGTGAGTTTAGTTTATTTCTGTGCCTCTTTTCACATTGAGATGAAAAAATAATGTATTTTTTTACAAATATACTTCGTACAATTTCTTTTTAAAGTAGGAGGCCTACTACCAATATGAATAATGTAAATTAAATAATGTCACACCCCGCGAATACACACGGGGCGCGACGGTGGGGCGGTATCTTCTGCATCTATCTGACGGTCCGTCAACCTACGTCGCAAGCATAAAAGGAACAAAACGGATGTCAGCTACAAAGCTCAGTAACCGGCTATTTAACGATGCAGCTTCTCTTTATTAGTTGATAAAACAAATTAAACATGATTGGATTAATCCACATAACAAAACATATATTTCACGGAGATAACCAGGTCT
>JAMFTS010006022.1:0-25039 GCA_028095005.1 Rhynchospora pubera | reverse complement strand
GTGCATAGGAAATGTCAAACTCCATTAAAGTAATGGCCCATCGAGCTAGCCTTCCCGTCAGCATAGGCCTTGTCATCAAATACTTCAATGGATCCACTTTTGATATTAACGTGATCTTGTGGGAAAGCATGTAATGCCTTAGCTTCTTAGTAGCGAATACCAACGCTAGGCAATGCTTCTCAATGGGGCTATAAGATTGTTCGGCCCCGACAAGCATACGGCTTAGGTAATATAGCGCATTCTCCTTGCCCTCATCATTCTCCTGAGCTAATAAAGCTCCCAAAGATCCTTCCAAGGCTGTAGTGTAGAGGATTAGTGGCCTTCCTTGAATAGGCGCGGCGAGGACAGGCGGTTTGAGGAGGTATTCTTTGATGTCCTCGAAAGCCTTCTGACATTTAGCATCCCATTTAAAGGGTACATCCTTCTTAGTAAGGTGAGTGAATGGTTTGATCCTCCCTGAAAGATTGGCAATGAATCTTCTCACATACGCCAATTGTCCCTGTAAAGAGCGGAGTTGCTTGAGAGTCTTTGGGGGTGGCATCTCTCTGATGGCCTTGATCTTGGCGGGATCGATCTCAATGCCCCTGTGTCTTACCACGAACCCCAAGAACTTTCCCGAAGATACCATGAATGCGCACTTCAATGGGTTCATTTTCAAGGAATATTTCCTTAATCGTTCGAACACGACCTTTAGGTATTCGAAATGCTCATCAATTGATCGAGCCTTCACCACCAAATCATCCACATAACATTCTACAATCTTGTGAATTAAATCATCAAAGATCTTGGTCATGGCCCTCTGGTAAGTTGCACCTGCATTCTTCAATCCAAATGGCATCACTTTATAGCAAAAGATACCAATCGGGGTGCGAAATGATGTGTGGCGTTGATCTTCCTTGTCCATCGGTATTTGATTATATCCCGATGATCCATCCATGAAGGAGTACAACACATAAGAAGAGGTGTAGTCTATAATCAGCTCAGTCACGGGTAGCGAAAAGTCATCTTTCGGGCATGCTTTGTTTAAGTCCCTAAAATCCACACATACTCTTATTTGCCCGTTCTTTTTCTTGACGGGTACAATGTTTGCCACCCAAATGGGATTTTCCTCTTCTCGAATGAACCCTGCTTCAATCAACTTTTTCACCTCTTCGACCACCTTCTCCTCAAGCTCAACTCGCATTCTCCTTGGAGCTTGTTTAACGGGCTTCACACTTGGGTCGATTTTTAACTTATGAGAAGCTAAAGCGGGATCAAGGCCTGGCATTTCAGTGTAATTCCATGCGAAGCAATCTTTGTACTTCATCAAGAGTTGTTTCAATTGCTCTTGTTTCTCAGGAGGAAGAGATGCGCTTATGAAGGTGGGACGCGGATCTTCTTCGGTGCCCAAATTTACTTTGAGAAGATCATCAATTGTGTTTTGCCCTCCATCTTCTAGTTCTTGAGGAGCGTTCTTTGCCACTTGGATCAAATCTTCCTCTTCTGCATTTTCTTCCACGGGTGTTATTCCAACCATGTGGCATTCGACCATCAGAGCTTCCCTGCGTGCTCGCTGATAGCCCAGGCCTTTAGTATTCTTTATTTTTCCATCCACTCCCATTACTCGCCGGGATTTTCCGTTCCACAAATCATGGAAGGTTTTAACTCTTTGCTTTGAAATTGGGTCTAGGCAACGATTTCTTTGGAAAAGGCTCATCAACCCTTGGTTGTAGTACCCCATCACTTCTATTTTCTCATATTCTTCTTCTTCCTCCTTAAGCCACCTCGCCCAATCATTTGAGTCAAGGAGATTACCCGATGAGTCCGTGCTTTCAGCCTTATAGAATAGGATCCCTTTGTGGAATACCATCCTCCCATTCACTTGTTCTGTTTTAGGTGGGATATAGAAGGTTTCCATTTCTTTGATTTGGTAAACCTCCCTTGGCGTGAGTTCTTTGTAATAGCCCATGGGCACTTGCTCAATGGCCATTGAGTCTTCCATGTGATCATAGAACTCTTCGTCTGATTCGGTGTCGTAGACATGAATCACCCGTTTTGGTCCTTGCCTTTCCTCTTCCAACTCCTCTTTTATATGTATCTTTCCCCTTCGACCATCTTTCTCTTCTTCATCATCTGATGATTTTATATAAATGGGAGTTTTTACGGCGCAAGCAGCTTTCACCTTTCCCCTAAGCTTTATCTTCTCTTCATTCTCTTCTCGAGGCACTACTCTTGTCCTTAAGGTTGGGGAAGTACTTCTTTGTGAAGTTGGAGCGTAGAATCGATCAATTTCTTCAAGCTCCACCTCATGGACGCCATAATGTTGGGCATCTCCTTTAATCACTTTTTGTTCCCCATCTTGTAAATATTTGACGCATTGGTGAAGGGTTGATGGCACAAGCCCGTTCTCATGTAGCCATGGACGCCCAAGTAGAGCTCGATAAGAAGTATCTGCGTCGATGACGTAGAACTTTACCAACGTTTCAAGTTCTCCAAACTTCATTGGCAATGTGATGGCACCTAGGGCTCGCTCAGAGTTTTGGTTAAAGCCATGTATGAACACATTCTCATCAGAAAGCCTTCTCCCTCCTAAAGCCAATTGATTTAGCGAGTTGAGAGGTAAGATGTTTATGGAAGACCCGGGATCGACCAACATTCGGCTTAGTTGACTCCCGTTTGTCTTGCCTGTGATGTACAATGGCTTGTTGTGATAGGAGGTTCCCATCATGAGGTCTTTGCTTGTGAAGGTTATCTGATTTTCGGGCTCTACATAAAGGGCCTCAGTCATGTGCTTCTCGGCCACGTAGGCTTGGAATCTTTCGGGCTCTTTAAGCATTTCCATCATTGTCTCTCGCAACTCCTTTGACATCATCAATGCTTCAAACACGCTTATTAATGCTGGAGTGCGCCTTAGGTGAGCCAGAATGTTGTATTCTCCCTTTATTTCTTTTGCCTTGTGACTCGGCCCGGGCTCATCTTCGACCTCCTGAATTCTAACCTTGCCCTTTTCTTTAGGCGCTTGTCGTTCGGGAATGTTCGTACCCGACCGCAGATTTACATGGCAATCTCTTTCTTTAAACATACCCTTGGCGAAGAGGCCTTGATAAGGAGCCTCATTTTCATCTTCTGTATCGTCGTCATAGTAGTGAGTGACTATTTCTTCTTTCTCTTTTTTCTTTTCTTCTATTTTTAACACCATTTCTTTCTCTTTTCCATTTTTCTCTTCACTTTCCTCTTCTTTTTCTTTTTCATTTCTTTTTTCATTGCTTTCATTTTTCTTTTCATTGCTTTCATTTTTCTTCTCCTTCATCATCTTTGTTTTTCGCATTTCTCTTTCTTCTTCCTCTTCGTCCACTATGACAATGACATTACAGTCCACATTTCGCCTTGGGTTGCCTCTTTGAGCCACTGCATTAGCTTGAGCATGCGGTGCGGGCACTTGCTTGTAACTTTCAGGCAGGACCAAGTCGCCTTCTTTGATCATTCTTTCCGCTATGTTCTTGAAGACATAGCAATCGCCCGTTGGATGACCCAGGACCCGATGGTAAGCACAATAAGTCGGGTCAGCGGTCTTATGCATTTCCTCAGCCCTTTTACACTCCGGCAATTCTATGGCTTTCCCTTCCAGGAGTTGCTTCAATAATGCCGCGGTTTTCTCTTTCTTAAAAGAGTACGGCCTATTCAACCGTTCGGCTAGCGTGGATGCGCGACCACTCCCATTGCCATTGTTGTTGTTATTATTGCTGCTATTGTTGTTGCGGTAATTCCTTTGCCCACCTTGGCTAGTTGATGCTTCATTAGCTCCTGCTATCTTGATGGGCCCTTGCGCTCTATTTCTTGACTCATTTTTATAGTTTTGCACTTCCTTGGGAGGACCAATATGCACAATTCTGGCAACTCTCGTGACTAGATCTTCATAGGTGTAGATGTCACTTCCTGAGAGAGGTCGCTTTATCCAATCGTCAAGATTTCTTATCAAGAATTCGACCGCCTCCCTTTCAGGCATCTGATGAGAGCATCTTATATGCATGTTCCTCCACCGGTTAATGTAGTCAAGTGGAGCTTCACCCACTCTTGGCTTCTCGCTTACAACATCGGCCACTGCGAGTCTTTGATTGACCATGGCGAATTTGGCCTTGAAAAGGTCCTCCATTTCTTCCCATGTTTCTATTGAGTCGTTTTCGAGCGAGGAATACCACTCAAATGCTGCCCCAGTGAGGCTTTGGGAGAATTGTTTGAGCAACAAGGCTTCGTCATGGGCAGTGTTGCCACATGAGTTGCGAAATTGGATCAGATGCTGATTAGGCGTGATGCTGTCTTTGCCCGTTCCATCGAACAAATTAAACCTGGGCACTTGATATCCAAGAGGATACGGGATTTGCTCGTATTCTTTAGGGTATGGCCTCCCGCACCTCTTGTGTAGATTAGCAAATCGACCCGCTCCCGTGGCTTGAAGTTGTAGGTTAATCATCTCTTGGATGACTTGCTTGGTCGGGTCGGGTCTTCTTGCCCCAGTCCGGCGCCTAGCTTCAGGCATCTCGTCTTCACTTGATTCGTATTTCGCCCTATTCCTTCTTCCTTTTAGGCGCCTTTGATATCCTCTTTCTTCTTCCTCTTCTGACGATTCAAACTTGTGCCTATTCTTCTTTTCTTTGGAAGGTCTTTTCTTAGGCCTTTCTTGCTCTTCGTCAGAAGATCCATATTTACTCTCATTCTTTCTATCTTTTGAGAATTTTCTTCTCTCTCCTTCTTCTTCCTCATCAGAACACTCATACCTACTTTTGCTCCTTCTTTCTTTAAGTACTTTTTCTTTATATTCCTTTTCTTCTTCTTCACCAGAAGATCCTTCTTTTTCAAGATCTTCAAGCAACTTCTTCTTTTCTAGAAGTTTATACATCTTCTTAAGTAGTTTCCTTTCTTTTTCCCTTTCGTTCATCATAGCTGCCATTTTCCTTTCATTTCTTTCAATAATGCTCATCAATTTTGGCCTTTCACCCTCATTCCAGCGATCTTTACCATCTACATCTTCTTCTTCTTCCCCCGTTGGCTCTTCATCATTTATGATGCGGCTTGAAGAAGCACGATCTCGCTTGTCCTTGCCATCCCTCTTGGTGAAGGGGACTTCTCCATCACTGGCCATGTTTACGAAGGCATGCATCTCATGCTCTTCGCTTACCTCAATCATATGGACTCGAGCATGGACCGCGAGTTGGCCGTCTTCCCGTGCAACATACCTCTTCTTGTTACATGGCTCTTGGTCCACTTCCATGGGCTGTGCTTTCCCTTTAGGCGCCCAAATCTTTTTAGGTCTCAATCTTTCCTTGACTGGTTCGACCCTTTGCCCCAGCCTTTGATGCACGGAGGAGGATGTTTTCTTATGACCCTTTGGTCCCAATCGTTCATGGGCCGATGCTCGTGGAAAGTTTAGCCTCTCCTTCACTGATTGCCAATTTTGAGGACTTCTTCCTCTAAACTGCATTTGGTACTTGGGGGGGAATTCCTCCATGGTCTTGAGCACGGCTATGGGCGAGTTCTTCCTCACGAGGCGGAGTGTTGAGAACGGGTTGCTCACAGGCAAATTCGGCCTCGCTCTCAATTCATTTTTGTAGGTCCGTTGGACCTTCTTCATTGTCCTTGTGTTTTGGGAGACCGGCGCATACACCTTCTTCACGACCATCTTCTTAGTAGGGGAACGGCGGCGAGATTGGTGCTTTTGAGGAGGATGAGTCGGGCTTGAGCGAGCTCGCTTATGGGAGACAGTTGTCCATTCTTCCTCCTTCATAGAGTCAATTTCCATTGGATCTTCAATGACCTTGGTAATCTCCACCACTTCTTCGAGTGGCTCTTCTACGACCACCCTTGCCAATTTGAAGCTTCCATCACTAGCCTGGACGACGGGCACATAGGAGTGCCCGAAGGGTAGGCCTCCAAGTGTGAATTCATCGTTGTAGCAGATTGGCACTCCTCCGATCCTGAGAACTCCTGTCGGCTTGAAAGCGTCAATGCTGGTGAATGCCATTTCAACCTACAATGACACAAAACTTAATGTTACCGTTAGGATTGTTTATTAAAATTTCCTTAGCCCTTGCGTCACCCTTCAAGTCCCAAAGATGAGAGGAGAAAGAGGTCCCACCGGGCGTGCCAGAGAATCTGTTGCGGCTTTTTCGTCATTATTCCCCTCGAAAGAATTCCTCGAAGAGCAATGGGAACATAGCCTTAGATTCACCTCCCTTAAGGTTTCGATCTCCATAGCGGGTATCTCTCAACACAAGAGAACCCTATAAAGAGTCGCTACTTAAAGAAGTTTCTTAGTTTTGCGGGTCCTTTCTTTCCAATAGGCGCAAGCCCCTATTGTTAATTACCTCGTAGTTGCCTACGAGAACCTCTGATTAAGGGACGTAAAGGGTATTGATGTAATGGGCTAAAAAAAATGGATTTATGGAGTGTTATTATTTGTCTTAAGGAGACCTTAATTGATGGTACCAAACCCAGTTGACGGGACCCAATTAAGGATCGCTAAACTATTACTAAAGGACTTTGACCTTAGACTTGGACTTATACTAAAAGAAGCACACGAATTTTAGTTTAGAAGAGGTTTTCGTTGAGAGGAATGAAGTCTTCACTTGGAGTCGTTTTTGGAGTCGTTTTTAAGGAGTTTTACAACCTTCGGGGCATTTGGCGCCACTGGTGAAAGTTGGTTCTTTTACAACCCTCGGGACATTTGGCGTCACTTGTGAGAGTTGGTTCTCGGGCCATTTGGCGGCACTTGTGAGAACGAAAGGAAATTTTACAACCTTCGGGGCATTTGGCGCCACTTGTGAAAGTTGGTTCTTTTACAACCCTCGGGACATTTGGCGTCACTTGTGAGAGTTGGTTCTCGGGCCATTTGGCGGCACTTGTGAGAACAAAGGAAAATTTTACAACCTTCGGGGCATTTGGCGCCACTTGTGAAAGTTGGTTCTTTTACAACCCTCGGGACATTTGGCGTCACTTGTGAGAGTTGGTTCTCGGGCCATTTGGCGGCACTTGTGAGAACAAAGGAAAATTTTACAACCTTCGGGGCATTTGGCGCCACTTGTGAAAGTTGGTTCTTTTACAACCCTCGGGACATTTGGCGTCACTTGTGAGAGTTGGTTCTCGGGCCATTTGGCGGCACTTGTGAGAACAAATTAGAATTCTTTGGACGAGGGGACCCGTAAGAATTTAATTTCTAAGTCATATAAGGTCGCTCTCAACCCTAAGGAGGGACTTTTCCTCAAACGAAGAGATTTTGGTTCTTGACTTTGGGTTTCGTGTTTTGGACTTTTAATTTTCTGAGGTTTCACTTTGGATATTGATGATTTTTATTCACTTTGACCTTTTTGCACTTTTGACTTTTAGAAACTCCTTTTTAGATTTTTAGACTAATTTGGAAAGTATTTTGATGTTCTGAAAATATCTTTCTTGAAGTTACTTAGATATTGAAAGTACTTAGCTCTTAATTTTATAAATTTCATTTAAAAGATACAATTGATTTGTTTTGACTCTTATAATTGGTGAAAATATGTTCATATTAAAAAAATTATTTGATTTTGAGGATATTATATTTAGAATTTGTATTTCGAAAGTATTTGGTTTGATTTTAGAATTTTATTAGTTTTCTAATATTTATAAATTTCATTTTTTTAAAGTGAAAATACTTCAAAAATGCAAAAAGGCCGCTATTTTGACATAATTCCATATCAAAGTGAATTTGATTTATTTTGTTTTTTAGAATTTTATGAATATTCTATTTATATTTTTTCTTATTATTTTTAATGAATCTTGGAAGTATTTTTACTATTTAGAAAATTGCTTATTGGTAAATATTAATAATTATGACAGACTGGGCCTCCTCTATACTTGGGCTTTCGTCACATTTTCTTCTTTGGGTTGATTTTCTGATATGGGCTTCGCTTTACATGAACCCAACTTGCTTTTCTCTTTCTTTCCTTTTTATACACAGCCCCTTTCTTTGCTTGTCAGGGTTTCGACACACGAATTCTACGCGACGTTATCGCAGAGGATAAAGGGGATTTTGGCGTTGTCGCTCAATTGAAGAAGACGGGCCTCATTCTTTGCTAATGGTTCCGACAGGTAATCGGGTATAGACCCGATAGCGATTCTGATTACTGTAACTGACGAGGAAGGGTCCGATGGCGTCGTGAGGAAGAGAGGAATGCGTTGGCGACCTTCGTTTTCATCGCGTCGTCTTCGTTTGGTCGGGAGACGGAAAAATTTAAGTAGCAATAAAAATTAAAATTCAATTAAGTCCTTGTACTTTCATTTTCGCATTTTTCCGGTGATCGTCGTTATTACTACTACCTATACTGACTTTGTTAGTACTATGGCGGGGAAGAGAGTATGAGTGTGAATTCAATTAAGGTTGCGTTGCACCAGCTTAACAAAGGTACCAACACTGGTACGATGGTTCTGACAATGGTACCGAGTGGAATTGGAGAATTTGTTTATATCAAAAGGGATTTAAACGGATTAGTTTACCATAAGAGTACATAGTACTTAATTATCAACATTATATATCTATATAATGATTTTTAATGAGTAAGGTACTGGTCTGGTATTTTGGATTTTATCAATGTTTACAAAGTGGTACAGTGCACATGTGGTCAAGTTCGGTAGTGCCATCAAGCTTATTAGTGAAACTCTTCTCGAGCATCAATTGTCAATATGACATCGTGCTCAAAGAGGTACACCTGGTCAAGTGCATTTATGTTTGGTCAGCAAAATTGGCAATTAACTATCTACCTTATTCCACTTAATTACTTTCTCAGTTCTTCTCTTTTTTTTTTGTTTGGCTCATCTGTGTCAAGCCTAAGAGATGGCATTATATCACAGAAGTTACACGTGGTATTCTTTCACAAGAGGGTTCAGATATCCATCACACATGTTTTATACTTTAGGGATGAAGCTTAATACCAGGAACGAAACACTATTCTCATACTTAGTACAATTCTGACAAGCTGAGTTGTTACTCTTGCAGTTTGACCCTTTTAATCTATACTGTTTTCATTAAATACAAATCCATCTAAAAATCCCTTTTTAATTCCGACCAGCATCAGATAAGGTCATCACTTCCTAATTATACAGAATAGTCCATGGAACATTAATAATTTCCCACATAACTATTTCTAACAGATATCCAAAAATAAAGAAATAGAACTAAGTATTCAAGAATGTAAAGAAGGTAACTCGACTTCTCCTCAATCCTCTTCATTTCTTTTACTTTCATCAATCAGGATTTCCTTTTGACCAGTGATAGCAATACCAACTCTACTATTCTCATCCAAGATTTTTCTTGATTGAAAACAATAAAGTCAGTTTCACCATCACCAATCAAAATTCAATTTAATTAATGAAGGTAATATTGTTCAAGTCATCTCAAACCAAGATTTCTCCTAATCAGAGATGTCAAGAGCAATCCATCATCATTAATTAAACGGGATCCAGATTGATAACAGTAAAAGTGCTGGGCATGGGGGACTGAGTCCCCCCACCGAGCAATGAAGAGGATTAAGAAGAAGGCTGAGCCTTCCCCCGAATCAGAAGCTAAGCAGTGGGCTGTGCCCTCTGCCGAACCATAGAGATGCAATTATAGAAAGGGGTAAACAAGAGGATCCATGAAATTAAACAAGAAACAAAGTTATGATTTGATCAGGACAAGAATCAATTTCAATAATCAAGCAATGTACTGAGCAAAACATCAAATCTAGCACTTTACTTCCTAATTCAGATCAAAGAACAAGAAGTTACAACTAAAGAAACCTAAACAGCAGGAATTGAATCACACATGAAAGGGTCAGAAATCAAGGATCAAGAACTAAGCGGAATGCTGTGCTCCCCGCCGAATTCCTTCACCCTTCTTTCTAACTTGAGCTCCAGGAAGAAGAAGAAACGATCAATTTTGAAATAACTTTAGAAAGCCACTAAATTTTTGCAAGAAAAGCCAGAAGATAGAGTTTCCGATTTGAGAACTAAACAGGAGGCTGTGCTTCCCGTCGAACTCTCTCCTCTTTCCCTCTAATTTAGATAAAAAAAACCCAGAAAGAAAGAACTCCGTTTTGCTAAGAAATTCGAAACTTCAAAGATTGGATCAAAGAAAGGAAGAGATCACGATATTTCAAAGAATCAGCTTCATTATCAAAATCAACTCAAGAATACAAGATCGTCTTACAAACTTCTTCAATTCTCACCTGTTTCTTGCGAATCCCCTTAGCTTTTTCGTCTAATCTTGCTCTAGTCTTGCTCTAAACCTAATGCTTGCTAAGTGTTTGTGAGAATGCCCTCTACAACAGTCTATGTGTATGTGTCTAATCCTAAATTTGGGGATCTGATTTCTGGATCTGAACCTCTCTCTTTTCTCTCTTCTCGCCTATATTTATAGGCAGCGCCTCTAGCCTTCACCTCCGTCTAGGTTCGATGCATCTTCCAGAAGCCCGGCGGTTTTCGCCTCAACAAACTCTCCCCCAAAACTGCCTTTCTGTTGGGGAAGAATTCCTCCTTAGCTTCTTCTTGTTTTCGCTGCTCTTGGTACACCGTGTACCGTGTTTCTGCTTGTGGGACCCTTTAGCTTTCTTTCCTTTATACCCTGTATGCGCCACGCGTATTTGTCTGTTTCCTTCGGGGAGCGATTTCAACTGAGACGCTTCCGCGACACACTCTTCTTTTCCTTCTTCTTGGGTGCACCCGGCTTTTGTGAGCCATGTGCAGTTCCTGCCATCATCACACGCGGCGTATAAAGGACCTGGTGTATCCATTTTTCTGTTATGCACGGGGGAAATTCTTCAAACTCCTCCATAGTCCATTCTTTCCTCCATTTATTCTTTTATCGTATGCCTCCATTTCACCATTTTATCCAATTTTAGGATCTTGGCTGAATCAAAATAAATTCTTTGACAGCCTTTGGGTTTGATTTTTCGCATGAGATTTGATATGGAGACTCACAAAATTATGTAGAATTTTATGATGCCAAGAATTTCCTGAAAAGACCCTCCAAAACATTTTATTCATTTTCCATGAGTTTTGGGGGTTTCTTTGCATATTTTCAGGGTCATGGGTAGTGTTTGGCATTTCTGGAGCTTCCATAATTTCGTACATCCTATGTAGGATTTTTTGGTGATTTTTCTGGAATTTTTGGAGCATGCTTGGCATTTTCAACCAATTTTTGAAATTCCTTGCATTTTCCTAGGCTTCTTTGATCACCAAATTTTATGGTTAAACACATGCATTGGGACTGGTTGTGAAGAAGGGGTGCAGAAGGGTGGGAAAGGCAATTCTCGCCAACTGTCGTTCGCAGTTGCATGATGCTTCCATCCCTTTGAGGTAATTTTAAATAATTTAATTTTTGATTGCGTTTTTGCATTTTAAATTCAATAATTTATAATTTACAGGTTGGAGGATTTGTTGGAGCAGCGAGGACTTCCAACAAATATTGAGGACATACCAGATTCTGGGGACGAGTCTTCTTCTGCACGTCCGACTGTACCCACAGACCTTCAGGCGGAGGATCTGATGCATGCGGTTAGTATTCGTTCATATGCAAGTTTCAATTTTAGATACTAATTTATTTATATTGACATTGTTTTTTTTTAATATTATAGGATGGTCGACTGAATACCGAGCGATTAGATGATATTTTAGGACCACGCACGTTCTTTCCTACTCAGTTTCCAGCCTCAGGTCCTACTCCATCCATGCATAGTGCATCAGCATCGACCTCGCAGTTTGCTGGCATTTCTCAGGATCCCACTGGCATTTTCCAGCCTCAGGATCCTCCACCGTACTCCTTTGTCCTCCATTTACTATTCCGTCAGTGCCTACGCCTTCTTCTATTCCATCATTTGGCACTCTGTTGGGTAGTATGGGAGGGACAGACTCGTTCAGCACATTACTGCGGACGGCCAGAGATGAGGAGGGTGATTATGTCCCTATAGCGACTCCTCAGGAGGCTGGGCAGCCTGTTGAGTTTGGGCCCATACAGCAGGAGCCTCAGCAGGACCAGCAGGAGGACCGCCAGGAGGAGGACGGCCAGGAGGAGGACGATGGGGATACGGACTCCACTGACTCGGGAGATGTTACTGCCCCGACCATACGAGATAGGCGTGTGGTGAGGGTGATTGACAGATTTTCACCTTCAGGACCTAGGAGGAGGCAGCGGCGTTAGTTATGATGATGGACTGATTTTATTGCTGATGATGACAGTTCTTGTTTTTATGGGCTTGTGTATTACTGATGATGGACGGATCGTTTATTTTTCGTTTATGGACTTGTGATTGACTTGTGTATTACTGATGATGATTGACTATTTTTCGTTTATGACTTGTGATTGACTTGTGTATTTATTGGATTGCTTATTATGACTTGTGATGATTGACTTGTGTATTATTATGACTTGGAATTTCGGAGTGCAAAGCACTACTTGAAACATAAACGTTTATGTATTGAAACGCCAATAAATAAAATACTCCAAACAACAACTTTTATCCATTGAACGTCAACACATTAAAACCACAACTTTTAGTGCAAAGCACTACAAAAAATAAAGGAAAATAAAAAACAACCATAAAAATAAAACATTGCATTAACAATTCCAACTAAATTACATTAACAACCATAATAATAAAACACATAAATATTACAATGATATAAATATTTAGAGATTTTGACTATCTACATGTTGTAGAATTTCATCCCACCATGGTTGCTCATCTTCATCATTCGGTTGTTGTTGATTACTCGCACCAGTGTTGTCAGCGAACTGAGCGACTTCGTTCCAAAAAGCAGCATCATATTCTTGTTGATTACTCGGAACACTGTTGTCAACGAATTGAGCGGCTTCGTTCCAAAACGCCGCTTCGGTTTCTTCTTTTTCTATCTCTGCCATTCGGCTTGCCGCAATTTGTCGAAGTTCATCCCTCTTATTCATTTCTCTCAATTTTTGCTCTGATTTTTTGAGCCTTTTTTTCCTTGCCTCTTCTTCCCTAATTTTTTGTTTACGATCCATTTCTTCATTTCTTTCTTTAATAATCCTCTGCGTCTCTATGTCCCGAGCTCTTTGTTCATTCTCGTCGTGACGTTTGTGCTCATGGTAGTGGTCACGCAATATATTTTCTTTGTAATTGAAAACTTGAGCACACCTTGTATAGGTCACTGTGTGGTCTCCATTAAAGTTGTATATTTTCTTGTAAAAGGTCCAGTGAGTTGGTTCAGACGAGAGGTAGGGTTTCGGTTGTTGTTGGGGGATGGGTTGAGGTTCTGTGTAATATTTTTTGTACCAGTCATATCGCCTTTCTCGGTTCAGATTCTTTTCGTGTTCCCGCCATCGCCGCTCCTGGTACTCCTTCTGTTCCCTTTTCGGCCCACCATTAATGTGCCATTGGTAGTGTATTTTTAACTCGAGCACGTCTCCCTCTTCAGTCGTGTCTTCATGGATGTTGTATTTCAAAGTGCGATAACAAGAGCGACAAATTGCCTCGTATTCTCCGTTTTCCAGTTGATTTCTATTGGCAGGGTAATGGTAGAAAGTTGGCCAATACTCAATGCGGGTTGCTTTTCGATAGTTTGGAACATCATTATTTGAGTTAGAGCTATTTCCTTTGTCCATTGTACTGAAGGTTTTAACAAGAAGGAGGTAGTGGGTGTTTGTGCATTCTAATTCAACAATGACTGCTTTTATAAATAATTTCAGTAGTTCAAAGATGACATTGTAAAATCAAATCTTGTCATGTCTTTTGCAGTCTTTATCAGAGCATGCTTGTACTTTTTTTTTTAAATTAAATAATACACCTTCGAACGCGTTTATAAAGTGCGCTCCAGGGCTTTCAACGCGTTTTATAAACGCGTACGAAGCTCTGACAAACGAGAGGGAAGTGGACAGCATCTCTCCTTCGTACGCGTTTATAAAACGCGTTCGGAGCCCTGGAGCGCGTTTTATAAACGCGTACGGAGGGGAATTCAAATACTCGCTTCTGAAACGCGTTGGAACTTTTTTCTTATTAAAAAAAATAATAATAATTCTGTATATTAAAATTTTTTGTGTATAAATTTTTATATTAATTAATTTCGGTCAAAATTATATTTGTGTCTTTTTCAGATTCTGTCTCTCATCGAAATAAATTCCAACAAAAATTTTATTATAATTAGATATAACGAATAAATATAGAGCTAACTTCAAATTTAAGGTTTTTATTTAAATTATTAGATCTAGTAAAAAGAATAAAACAGACTACCATTCAAATACCCATATAGTTTTTTTTTAATTATAAATATATACAATTGAGTAATGTTAGAATCAAACATATAGGTTGTCAAACACGATCCAAACGTCGACTATTAAAATTTATAAATGGTCGATCCAAACTGTTCAATATGATCTCTATATCAAAATATCTTTACAAATCAAATTTTATATTTTTTTTTTCAAATTTTCTAAATAATTTTGTCGAATTTTCAAAATTGGAGGGTTCATAACTTTTTAGATTGAGCATATTAAAAAATTCCGAAAAAATAGTAAAAAATATTGAAAACTATAAAATTTGGTCTCTATGGAAACTTTATAACGTAGAACAATTTGAGAGGTTTGGATCGGCCAATTTAATCTAAAAAATTAAAATTTTATCATGTTGGACAAGTGTATGTGTACTATTAATGCTATGAAACTTTGAGTAGAGTCTCTAATTTGTAAATTGTAGTTTTTTTGTATCAAATAATTAAACCTAATAGAAAATTTATTCGGTGGGTCTCAATAAAAATACCAATTTTTTTTTCCCCCTAAGTTCACTCTAAGCAGTGTCAAAATCGACAAATTAAATAGTTTACAATACCAGGGAACAAGGAAGCGCAAAACAAATAGTCAGGCACCAAACATCCAGTTTATTTTAAATTGTGATTTGGTGCCTTGGAAAATAATTTTAGAGTGTTGGACAAAAATTGCTAATAGAATAAATAACTCTTTCATTACCTATGGTTTCGTTTGGATATAGGAAGGAAAAAAAAGAAGAAGGAAGAAGAAAGAAAAAAAATTATAAACAATCCAAACTCTTCACAAAGTTACACACTTCCCAATACTTCTTCTCACTTCTTCCCTTCTTCCCTTCTTCCCACACCTATCCAAACGGAGCCTATAGCACGACTTAACTCTGAAATGATCGAAAATCGAGGATATCTGTTTTTCAATTTCTTGCTCTCACCTAATCAGACTTCCGAAATTTTAGTATTTTTCTTTTCTTTTTGCTATGCCGGCTAGGGATATGAATTTGAGGATAACTTAATTGTGAAAAAATAAATCTTTTTGATCAAAACTTCTTTCTCTTTACTTCGACTTGATTTAGATAAACTTATAAGAAATATATATATATATATATATATATATATATATATATATATATATATATATATAATTCATAACTTTCATATTTCGAGTTTTTTTTTAAATCATAACAAATAAGTGTCAGTAATTGCTCTGAAAAGTATTAAAGTAGAATAATTGTGCCAATTGAGTATATAGAACTCTTGAAAAAAATATTATGTAGTGTAACGACAAAAGTTTATAATTACCTAATTAATAACATAAGTGATTATTAATAAAAATATTGAGTTTTTCCTTTAGCTAGCAGAAACGTGATGAGTTAGCATCAAATATACTATTTACATGAGGCTAGCTACTCTTAACTTTTAATGAAAACTTATTCTTGATAATTGATAAAGTATAAGACATCCAATTTCACAATTACCGACCTGATTTTCCTCGTTGTGTTGAACTAATCCCTTCGAGACTTTCCAAATTTAAACAAAACATTATGAAAGGTTAAATAATTTTTTTGGAATATTCATACTCAGATTCGTTTAGAATAAATATTCGTTATGTAACCTTTTTCCCAAATCGCTCAAAAATTTCCCGTCCAAATTTTCACAAGTGGTCCAGTGAGTCCCCAGTCTCCAGCTGCCAGTAAAACCTCTTCTTTTTATTCTAAAAAAATTGGCTACCAAAAATTTAGAAATCGAAAATTCAGAGGAGAAATATTAGATTAAGACACTGACACAAATCTTAGACACCTGCTAATTTCATTCACCTACCTATATAGCTAAATAGTGTTACTGGCTTACTGACAAGTAATCGAACTGTTGTCAGACCTAGCAAATATACATATACAAGCAGCCATTTACATCAATTTGAGTATTAAAATTTATACAGAAGTACCAAGAAAAATAATATCCAATATAATTCAGCAAACAGTAAACACCAGTACACCACTCACTATTCAATTAATAAGGAGAATAAATGTATAGTGGTCTGACGATGTTAAGATCAAATGAAGGTGCAAACAATAAACTAATTGAAATCAAATTACATGACTAGGAACAACATTTAGCGACATCCCAAGATTTTTATGTTTTCGAACCAGAAATGCGCCAGTACATAATGGTTGTCAATCAGCAGAACAATAATTTAGGGTACATAATCATCATATTTTTTGTTCGCATAGCAGTTAGTCATTCACACAAGACAACAGGGGGAATAAAGGATGGAACTTCAAATAGCATTTCATGTTTACAAACATTTTGTATTACAGTTTTGAAAATCCTAAGAAAAATCAGATTAAACATAGGGCATACTTTTGCAGTTTTGCCTGATTTTCACCCAAACTATCAAGATTGCATAGATTCACAAATTGAATTTAACTTAGAATTTCAAAATAGTCTCTAGGTTTGTTAAGATTATTCCAAATGAAAAGGACACTCTGCAGGGGACAAAAAGGTAATATGATTTCAGTGGAAATTTTTCAAATTGGATTTCATTGATCATGGAATTTCGTAGAGACTATCAATTAATTATGTAAAATCAGCTCCAAGGATGTATTGCATGATTCAGCATAAGGATTAAGGGTTTGTGATAACAACAAAGTTCTGGTAAGCAATATATTTGATCATTTGTCGACCCTAACTAATAACAACTAAGGTGCATTATGTCAGTAGTAGGCTAGTAGCACTCATTTAAAAGTCATAGTAACTTACACAGGGAAAAAATAAACAACATCTAACTAAACCTTTTGGAAATTTGCAATTTTCAATTAAGCACAGAAACATCTTATTAAAGCACCTAAATAATAATGTGTCTAAACAAGCAAACTTTCTCCCATGCTACTGACACACTTCAACCATCAGCCTTCTTTTCATTCATCTGAGCAATGAGATCTTTTGCATCATCCACTCGTCCCATATCTATGAGCATTTCATGTATAGGAGAATATGCATCTATATCGGGTTTCAACCCTTCTTGCTTCAGTCTTTTCAGCACGCGCATAGCCTCATCTATATTTCCCCTTTTGGCATACGCTTTAATCAAGGAGATGTAAGCTAAATTATCTTGTGCTCCATAATTAAGCACCATATTAATGAGGATGTCCATCACATCATCAGTTGTGAAAAATGCATCGATGAAAATGTTCCACGTTACAACATCAGGAGATATACCCTTGGAAACCATCTGTCTCATGCACTTCTTTGCATTCTCTAATTCCTTCATCTTGCAAAACCTAACTAGAAGAGTGGCATATGTGACAACATTGGCCTGCACACCTCTGGAAATCATGTCATCTAGCAACTCCTCAACCTTGTCAGTTTCCCCCTCCTTGCAAAGTGCATTCATGACGATATTGTATGTCACAATGTCAGGTGACACACCCTTTGAAACCATCTCGTCCAGCCAATGCATTGCATTCTCTAATTTCTTCATCTTGCAAAGTCCATCCATAATAGTGCTATAAGTTACAACATTAGGCTGCACACCTCTGGAAGTCATGTCATTTAGCAACTCCTCTGCCTTTTCAATTTCTTCGTTCTTGCATAGTGCATCAATGACAGCAGTGTAAGTTACGACATTGGGCTTATTCCCTTTGTAAATGATGTACTGCAGCAATTTCCCTGGATTTTCTAAGAGCCCCTTCTTGCACAGCCCGTCGACAAGAGTGGTATAGGTCACTATATCAGGTTCCAGCCCTTTAGAAGCCATGCGATCGAGGAGCTGCAATGCCTTTTCGATTGCTCCTTGCTTGCACAGCCCATTAATCAGTGTGGAGTATGTGACAGTATCTGGCAGAACACCTAAGGAATGCATTTGTTCAAACAAATCAAAAGCTTTACTGAGTGAGCCCTCCTTACAAAGACCATCAATAACTGTGCTGAATGCTACGGCGTCAACCTTAAACTCCCCTGGTTCTCCAATCATCTTCTGAAGCAACTCAGTTGCAGAGCTAGTTTTACCAGCAGAGGAATATCCCTTGATAAGGGTAGTATAGGAGATGAGATCAGGTGGGCAACCCAGGTTAGGCATTTTATCGAACAGCATGGCTGCAGCTTCAGCAATCCTATTATTCCTGCAAAGGCCCTTCAGTAACGGGTTGAAGACCATTGGATCAGGTGCTCTCTTGTCCTTGAGAAATCGTCCAAGAAGAACAAAGCCTAGGTCGACCTGATTGACTCGAGTACAGCAGTCTATACAGATGCAGTAGGTGCATGCATCAGGAGAGATGGCAGGAGGATGAGGTCGAGCCAATCGGTTGAAGAGGGAAAGAATGGTAGGGTAGTGCGAGGATAAGTTGCCCATTCGTACCATGGATGTAAAGAGAATATTGAAGGTGATGATGGAAGGCGGCGGATCCCTAAAATGGAGGAGGTCGTGAAAAAAGTCGAGAGCTTGAGGGAATGTAAAGTCGCCAGACCGGCAACGCTTTTTCACGAGACTTTCAAATTCGCGGGTCCTCATGGGTTAGGATTCGCGAAGAGGAGAGAATTGGAAGAAAGCGAAAGGGAAAGAGATCACTCTCCACTGGCAAGAGAGTGACAGACTGACAGCTCAGTTTCGAGACATTCAATGGGTCGCTCTTCAGTCCCAGGTCCCTTCTCTCATTCAATATTTTCCGGTAGATTATTTGTTATTTGATATTTACAAATTAATTTTCCCTCATTTTTTGGGGAACAAAATAAACTGACAGCTTACCGAGAATATTTGTTATAACAAAATGACATATTTATATATGTTTTATCCTTATTTTTAAAATGTAAAAAATTCAACTATTATGTGAATAACCATCTAATTAACGAAAGAGTAATCAAACACCTGTTTATAAATAATATAAATGTACCATCTCATAAACATGTCCACAGATATGCTGGTAGATATTTTCTTAATTAAAATTTTGAAAATACTTTTTTACTAACTTTTAGGAAATAAAATAAACTGATAGCTTACTGAGACATAATTCTTATACAAAAATTTATGTTTTATCTTTAAAATTAAAATGTACAGAATTCTATTAATATAAGAATAACCATCTAATTAACGAAAGAGTAATGATCATCTGTTAAAATTAATAATAAAACTTGTACCATGTGAAATAATATATAGGTAGTTCTCCCTTGACGTTTATAAAACCCTCCAGTATGTCTCCTCAATGATCGCTGGGACTTCTCCAATTGAACTTCAAGTGGCCTCTAGTGAATGCCAGTACACTGCGCCTTGTTCTCCTTCTCGATCGGTACTTCCACTTGCTCTTTCAAGTTTTAAAAGAACAGAAGTTTTATTTTTCCTAATAAGGAAAAATGAAAATTTGAAGACGTGACTAAAATGGATATGTGAAAAAAACAAACAAATGTCAGAAAAAAACTCAATATTAGTTGTTACTATAAATATGTTTTTTTACTGCTCTTATCTATTATGTGATATATATACTATCCTGGCTATGTTGTCACAGATGAGCCTTGCCGATAATATGTAAATGCTGGATTTGGAGATCCAGGCACAAGATTAATTTCAAAATGCAAAAAAGCCAAATCCTCACGGTGTACAATTTGACAGATTAATTTGGATGAGAACTAAATCAGGCAATTACACGGTCAAACAAGGGTATAGAATAATTAGTCAGCAGGAGGGAGGAAACATGAGCTCTAACTTGGAGACAGTGTGGGAAACAATAAATAGCTGGAAACATATAGCTCCAAAAATTAGAATATTTTTGTGGAGGCCTTAGTTGTCTAAGGCACTGCCCCTCTCACTTAATATACATAGGAGGATCCATGCCGTCTCGCCGATGTGTCAGCGGTGCAATGGAGAAAACAAGTATGAAGCCCACTGCTTCTTTTTCTATCCAGGGTCGAGGTTTGTTTGGTTTGGGGGACCACTGGCAATTAGAACATGTGATCTGCCTTTGGATATGATGGGAGCGTTCGAGCAAGTAACTTAGGGGCTTAACGAAGAAGGCACAAAAATTTTCTCATACACATTATGGGGAATTTGGAAAGGGAGAAACGAAGTGGTGATGCAGCACAAACAATTTGATCCTGGTTAGGTAATAAGAAACATAGTGCGAGAAATGCAAGAAGCGGGTCAGATGTTGCAATGCGAGGGGCCATCAGTAGAGATATGAAGAGATAGGTATGAGATGGCCCCACCAAGATTGGCAAATAATTGTTGATGCATCTTGGGATGTGAGTGGAAGGGCCGGTACAGCATTTATTTTGTATGAGAATGGCAAAGCAAGCAGTTGTGGATGCAATCACCACATGGCACAAGACCCGTTTCATGCAGAAGCAATCGCCTTACTGGAAACCTTGAAAATGAACAAATCACGTACGGAAATGGGGACGCATAACAGGACCAACATGTTCTCGGATTGTTATAACCTGGTTATTGCTGTTCTCGAATCCAACACAACAGATGTACCATCATGGTGGTCGGTCCCAGCTGTAAACATGGTGGCCAACATTGCAGCTGAGTTAAGGAGGAACATAGGCATCAAACATGTGGATAGAAGAGCAGTACAACCAGCGCATGTCATGGCAAATTGGGTCAGAAGGAACAAGTTAGCAGGAAAGAGGAAGGGGACCATATAGCTGCAATGGCAAGCTTGGGGCTGGAGGCAGATTGATAGGAATTTCTTTGTATTTTCTTAGTCGCACCACTTTTGATTGGTTTTTCCTTCTGTACAGCTGTACTAGTATTAATTTCTCTTTAGTAGGAGAAGTGTAAGTTGGTACCAGTAATTGAAGTGGTAACTGGTTCTGGTAAATTAACGGATGCAGATGGGGAACTATGTAATGTGTTTTATGATTATAATTGCCTATTGGCCGGTATTAAAAAAAAAAAAAACTTTGAAAACGGTAATCTGTCAAGCCATCAACATCAATGTTAAATTTCAGTCCTCGAAGTGAATATTGCCAATTTGTCACTGTTTATCAATTCAGGACAAAAAAAAAAAAGCCCTGAAGAATTGCTAGCCACACTAGCAGCATTGGACAAGTAAAAGATAGCTCTCAACATTTGCCCGCATTCAATTCTTTTTCCAATTTGGTCAAATAGGTGGTCAGAAAGAGAAAACGATAGCAAATATGCATTGTAAAATATTCAACGGATCAACAAATTTCTTGTAGAAAAGGCAACGTTTTGTTGGTTTTGGTTTTGAAAAAAAAATGATAATCGTAGGAAAAAGAAACAAAATTTTTATCATAGGCGAAAACAGAATGAATATGCATGTAAAGACATCAATTTGATGACATATATAAAACATTAATAAAAACAAAAACTATCATCATATTAACATTGCCAATTTGTTAAATTTAAATACTAACTAGTCAAAAATTTCGGAGTGTTACAATTTTGGACGCACTTTTTTGATTGATTACTTGGCATATCGGATAGTCGATAGAGCTCCATTCTTTTTGTCAGCGTCAAGTTATAATTTGCAAAATTACTACGTTATGTTTGTATGACATTATTGAAAAAATATCAACCGCCTTTTTAAGGAAATCATCCCCTGCCACAATGAAGGTTAATGCGCTTTAGCTTTTTCAATAAATTCCATGCGAACAAAGAATCTCGTGTCGAGAACAAGCCATGACGATCCAAGAAACGATATTTCTAACAGGCATTTCGTCAAACACCTTACTCAATTAATATTTCTAACAGGCATTTTCAATTAATAAGGAGAATACATGTACAGTGGTCTGACGATGTCAAGACAAGGAACAACAATTAGTGATATCTCAAATTTAAAGTTTCCGAACCAGCAATGTGCCAGTACATAGCAGGGTCGATCTGAAGAATCTAGGGTACTTAATCATCGTTTGCTTTGTTTGCATAGCAGTTTTTCATGAAAGATAACGTGTGAAAAAAAAGGATGGAACTTCAAATAGAAATTGATGTTTATAAACATTTTCTTTGTACCAGAATTTTGAAAATCAGATTAAATGTAGGAGCACTATGAAGTGCTTTGCAGCAACGGACCAGTAGCATATTATTGCCAGGTTTACACCCAAAACTACAAAAGATTCCATTAAGATTCAAATGTACCAATTTTGTCATAGTTATCTTAAAATTTCAAAATCGTATCTAGCTTTGTCAAACTTTGATTGATTTTCAACCCTAACAAGTAAACCGCTAAGGTGCAGCATGCCAGTAGTAGGCTAGTAGCATCATGTAGAAGTCATAGTAACACAGGGAAAAATAAACAACATCTAGCTAAACAGAAGAACGATTCGCAATTTTCAATGAAGTGCAAAGAACATCTTGCCAAAGCACCTTAGCAAATAATCAGTCTCTAAACAAGCAAGCCTTCTCCTAGGTGCTGACAAGCATCAATCATCAGCATTCTTCTCATTCATCTGCACAATGAGATCTTTTGCATCATCCACTCGTCCCATTTCTATGAGCATTTCATGTATAGGAGAATATGCATCTATATCGGGTTTCAACCCTTCTTGCTTCAGTCTTTTCAGCACGTGCATAGCCTCATCTATATTTCCCCTTTTGGCATACGCTTTAACCAAGGAGATGTAAGCTCAATTATCTTGTGCTCCATAATTAAGTACCAGGTTAATAAGGATGTCCATCACATCATCAGTTGTGCAAAATGCATCAATGAAAATGTTCCACGTTACAACATCAGGAGATATACCCTTGGAAACCATCTGTCTCAGGCACTTCTTTGCATCCTCTAATTTCTTCATCTTGCAAAACCCAACTAGAAGAGTGTTATATGTGACAGCATTGGGCTGCACACCTCTGGAAATCATGTCATCTAGCAATTCCTCAACCTTGTCAGTTTCCCCCTCCTTACAAAGTGCATTCATGACAATATTATATGTCACGATGTCAGGTGACATACCCTTTAAAACCATCTCGTCCAGCCAGTTCATTGCATTCTCTAATTTGTTCATCTTGCAAAGTCCATCCATAAGAGTGTTATAAGTTACAACATTGGGCTGCACACCTCTAGAAATCATGTCATTTAGCAACTCCTCTGCCTTTTCAATTTCTTCGTTCATGTAACAAAAACTATCATCATATTAACATTGCCAATTTGTTAAATTTAAATAGTAACTAGTAAAAAATTTCTGAGTGTTACAATTTTGGACGCAATTTTTTGATTGATTACTTGACATATCGGATAGAGCTCCATTCTTTTTGTCAGCGTCAAGTTATAATTTGCCAAATTACCACGTCATGTTTACATGACATTATTGAAACAATTTCAACCGCCTCTTCAATGAAATCATCCCCTGCCACAATGAATAGGGCTGCATAACGTCTAAAATGATCACGAAAACGGTCAATTTCGTTAACCGTTTCGTTTTGAAAACGAAATTGACTACCCATTTGCGTTAACCGTTCCGTCCACGAAAATACCACGAAACCACGAAAATACACATGGACGAAACATTTTCAAGTTTTCGTTAACTGTTTCGTTTTTGAAATGAAACCAAAATCTTTTAGCTTTTTCAAGTCGAAACGGTGACCGTTTTCACCCCTAACAATGAAGGTAAATGCGCTTTAGCTTTTTCAATACATTCCATGAAAGTAAAGAAATCTAATCTTGTGGCGATAACAAGCCATGACGATTCAAGAAGCGTTTCTAACAGGCATTTCGTTCGAACACCTTAATTACTCGCCAGAGCGATCGAACCACATTTTAAGTAACGGTCAATTAGTGAATAATTCATGATTTATTAGACAAAAGATTTCTCTATCACCACTTCTTAACATAAGTATATGGGCCCACATCTTCACTGAAGAAAGCACCTTCGGACTGGTTTGACGGTGGATTTACGATTTAATGAATTTCATTTCATTCTGCACTTATGGTTATTTAGCTGGGACATAGATTTGTTGGACTCCCCTTCTCCTAAATCACTCAGAAAATGCCCGTCCAATTTTTCACAAGTGGTCCAGTGAGACTGAGATCCCAGTCTGCAGCTGCTACTAAATCCTCTTAGTTTTACTCTTAAAAAAAATGGGTACAAAAAATTTAGAGATCTAAAATTCAGAGGAGAAAATGCTATATTAAGACAGAGACATAAATCTTAGACACCTGCTAATTTCATTTATCTAACTAAATAGTGTATTAGTCAGTAGCTGCTAGAGGCACTAGCTTACTGACAACTAATCGAACTGTTGTCAAACCTAGCAAATATACATATACAAGCAAGCAGTTACATCAATTTGAGTATTACATATTATACAAAAGTATATAATCATTGAACTGACCACATTCTATAATCATTTTCTGAAGCAACTCAATTGCAAAGCTAGTCTGACCCACCGAGCACGAGCAGTATCCCTTGATAAGGGTATTATAAGAGAAGAGATCAGGCGCGCAACCGAGCTTAGGCATTTTATCGAACACCATGGCTGCGGCCTCAGGAATCCTATTATCCCTACAAAGGCCCTTCAGTAACGGATTGAAGACCATTGGATCAGCTGTTCGACTCTCCTTGAGAAACCGTGCAAGAAGAAATAGGCCAGGTCGAGCCGATTGACTCGAGCACAGCAGTCGATACAGCTGTTCGCCTACCAAAATGCCCCTAAAGAAATTTTGAAGACTGTAATAAAACATGGGAGTCGAGCAATCTTTCATTGTCTGCAAGAACAGGAATTTGCTATTTCTGCACCATACCAGTTCTTGTATTATGGACCCAGGGAAGTATTACACAAGTCTGTCCTCCTAATTTAGACCTTTGTAGAATCAAAAGG
>JAMFTS010002148.1:17500-25039 GCA_028095005.1 Rhynchospora pubera | reverse complement strand
GCGTTCGAACCACTACGTCTTCAAATCGTTCTTTTGAAGAAATTGAAACCCTTCTTATTGAACGATCATAATACTTCTCAAAGATTGGACGATCATAATACTTCCCAAGGATCGAAATTATGGATCAATGAAGAAAGAATATTCCCATTTTATTTCAACGAAATATCAAAGTGGATGATTGACTCATCCCATAGTAGAAAGAATCGCATGAAATCCTTTGATAACACGGATTCCTATTTCTCCATCATACCCCATGATCGAGACAATTGGCTGAATCCCGTGAAAGCATTCATAGAAGTTCTATGATATCTTCTTTTTATAAAGCAAATGGACTTCGATTTTGGAATGATCTACATCACTTTTGGTTCTGGGTCTCTTGTAAGAAAAGATTTCCCTTTTTTGTGGAAAAAATTCGTATCAATAATGAGGATCTTACATATCGAAAATTCCTCAATATCTCATTTATTCGCAACAAATAGTTTCTTTGTACGTCGGTCAAAAAAAACAATTTGTTTTGAGTCTTTCTGCAAGGGTATCTGACATAAACATACCTCAGGATCAGGATTTTCCAAAAAGTAGCGACAAAAGAGAGAACTTGTACAAATCTTTCATGTATAAATTGTATCAAAAATTCTATAATAGATTCTATACATCTTCATTTTTCCAAGAACTCTTTATGCAATTCAATCCGATCCAGTCGTTTTTAGAGCTAGTTCCTCGATCGCGGACCTTTTAAGACCAATTCAATCTGATCCAGTCGTTTCTAGAGCTAGTTCCTCGATCGCGGACCTTTTTAGATTGGAAAAAACTTTTTGGCAATCTTTTTCAGATATGAATCGATCTGATTCAAAAATGAAGAACCTTGCATCAGTATCTCAGTGTCAATTCAAACATGGACTGTGGATCAAATCCATGTTCTGAGAAATCTTTACCATCCGGAAAGAAGGAAAAAAGGAGTCTTTTTGGTTTTCGAAGTAAAAAGAAATACGTTAAAAAAAGAAATATCAAAATAATCAATAAAAAAAAACTTTTTTCTGTAAAACTTTTCGAAGGGAATATTGAGAAAATATTATTTACTTAGAATGGACTATTTACAAAGAATGGCTGCTCACGATCTTTACTACGAGCGGGTTCAAATATTTCAGATTCATCCTTTCCGAGATTTTTTCCTATTTTATATTCCCACCGTGATATCCAAAATTCAAGATATTCTGGATATACCATGGGTATATCTTGAGAAGATTTTGATGAAATGGACTCTGATAAGTGAGAAGATTTTGATGAAATGGACTCTGATAAGTAAGAAGATTTCAAATCTTCATTTAGTACAGCTACTCCGAAAAAAGACTAATCTGTCTCGAACAAAGACTGATTCTTTTATGGGTCTTCTCCTTTTCTTTCTGTACATTTTCATTATTCTTCTCATATAGGAATAAGTCATTGATATCGGCTGAGTTCCTCTTTTCAATTCTTTTCCTTCTTCTTTTTGCTGGATATCTCGCTTGTAGAGGTCTTACCTTCATTTGCAAAACCTGTCGTCAGTTATTTCTAGATTTTGAAAAGATCAAATCTTGGGCAAATCCATCATGCTTCATGAGTTGGAAAAACTTAGGGATAGGTATCCTATATCTCTTTCAGGTCAGAGAATTTAGAGGATCCCTTTCCAGTTATTTTCCAGGATCCCATTGGATTATAGAGAATCCCCGTCCAGTTATGCTATTCTGCAAAAATACTATGTTATTCTGGAAGAATACATAGGAGAATTCTTCAATTTTCTGATAGAACTAGGATACCTACTACTTTTTCAGGAAGAATCTGAGAATCGAAATCGGATCGATTTGCTCATCTCTTATCTCACCTATCGCATAAGTTCTTTCATAAGTCTCATCCCAAATAATTTCATCAATCAAATCATTTTTTTTATAAATACGAGACTCTAAGTCCTACAAGTATAGAGATGTATTCATTGATAAGGAAAAGAAAAAAGGTGGGGAACTGGGATGATGAAATAGAATCCTTGGGTGGCGGACACCGATTGGGTTGATGATCAAGAAAAAGAATTTGTGGTTCAGCTCTGCACCTTAAGTACAGAAAAAAGGATTAATGAAATTCTATGGAGTTTGACTCAGAGTAATCTTTTAGATGAAATAGTGGAACAACCTGGATCCAATTATTTACGGTACTTATTTGAAATGCAGCAAAAGGATCTATTGAATTATGAGTTCAATAAATCCTGTTTAGCGGAAAGACGGATATTTCTTGCTTATTATGAGACAATAACCTCGTGGGGGACTTTTCATTTGTCATCTCGTCCAACCCCCTTTTCGCTTCGCTTAGCCCCGTACCCTTCTAGGAGTGTTTTAGTGATAGGTTCTATAGGATTGGGCGATCCTATTTGGTCAAATCCCTAGCGAAAAATTCTTATCTTCCTTTCATTAAGATATATCCGCTCGAGTACCGGTATTTATACGATTACGATTGCGATTTTTACGAGGCGTCTTTTTGGTCTTTTTTGGATGGTGAATCATATTGGGTTGGAGGTGAATTCGACGACTGTGAGGATGAGGGTATTACTTCTATTCCTTTTGATGTTGATGATTTTGATGTTGATGATAGTGGCGATATTGCTAAGAATATTAATTTTGATAAGATTCTTTTCAATATGACACAGGATAGGCTAACTAGCAATAACCCATTTTATTGGGATATGACCGTGCAATTCGATTTGGCAAAAACAATATCTCTTGTATAGTATGGATTCCAACATTCATGATCTGGATCGGGATGAGTTGAGGTATTTATCCCTCCATCTAGAAGAGAGCTCTCTTTCCAATTCCAAGGATCGTCAAAGATGTTTTACTAGAAATATTCTAGTTATTGCTTCGACTCATATTCCCCGAGAAGTGGATCCCGCTCTAATAGGCCTGAATAAATTTAATACATTCATTAAGATACGAAGGCTTACTATTCCAGAACAACGAAGGTACTTCCGGATTCTTTCATATACTAGGGGATTTGGCTTGGAAAATCAAATATTCGATAGTAAGAAATTTGGGTCTATAACCATGAGTTCGAATGCACAACATCTTGTAGCACTTAACAATGAGGTCCTATCAATTAGTATTACACAGAGGAAATACATAATAGAAGAAACGAATTCAATTCGATTCGCTTCTTTAGACAGACTTGGGATTTTCAAACTCACATAAGATGGTTTCAGGATCATAGGATCTTTTTGTATCAGATAGGAAGAGTTTTTGCACAAAATATATTTCTAAGCAATTTTCCCATAGATCCTATATATATCTATATGCAGGACCCTATCGCGAGGATAAAATATGGAGTTCTTATTTGTACAAATGGTACGTCGAACTTGAAACAAATTGAAGAAAATAACGATACTTCTTTATCTTTTGAGTTGTTCTGCCGGATTGGTCACTCAAGATCTTTGGTCTTCACCCGGACCCGATGTCAAAAATTGGATCACTTCTTCTGAATTTCTTGAGAATGATTCTCAGCTAGTTCAGAACCTATTAGAATTAGAAGGCTTTCTGGTGGGATGCTCATGGATAGAAAAAAATAGCAGTGAGACATTACTTCTTCGGTCCGAACCAAAGAATCCGTTAGATATGATGCAACAGAATTCTTTTTCTACCCGTTATCGTAGTAGATTGAGAAATGAAATAGAAATAAACGAATCGGAGTTTGAAGAAGAGCATGAAGCCGTGAACCGCAGAAGATAGAGAACGATTTCTTCAATGAAAATCAAATAGAAATAGACATAGTCCGGTCTCCTAGAATATTTCGCTATATATTTGATAATCTCGAAATTGAGAATATCAAAAAGCTTATAAAATCGGGACTTCCTTATTGGGCCGAGTCATTTCAGGGCAACTGGCCTTTTTATCTTGAGGAAGATCAGCTTCAAGAGGAGGAGCTTCAAGAGAATGATTCGGAGTTCTCGGAGAATGAAACAATTCAGCACCAGAAACAAGACAGATTTTCAAAAGAACAAAGCTTTTTTATAATAAACCGATTTATTTGGGAACCTTCGGAGCCATTCTTTCTCGTAGTCATATACCTGTACTTTTGGCTTTCACCTCGAGAATTTTTTTCAGATGATCATTTAGATGAGAAGAGTCCTGACCTAAATAAGCATCCTTCTTCATATATAGAAGAAGACAGTTGGTTCCATAAGGGAGAAAAGTACTACGAATTGTTGGGGCGTCGTCAGAGATGGCAAAGAAGACTTAGAATCAATAGTTCCTTATCTAAAGGATCTTTCTCCTCTCATATTCTGTTCGAGAGTTATCAGTATTTAGCGAATCTGTTCCTATCTAACGAAAGGCTATTGGATCAAATGACCAAAATATTGTTGAGAAAGAGATGGCTTCTCCCGGAGGAAATGAACCATTTGATTTGTGGAACAGGAGAAAGATTTCCCATTCCTTATCCGTAAAGATATGTAGCCATGAAAAAGGGAAAAGGCCTAGCGTGGAAGAGGATTGGCCGGGTGGTTGGTAGAGTCGTGGAAACACTTGTTTATTCGATATTTTGGACCTTAGTTCATACAAGCATAAATTTCAATCTTAGATCAAAGCACTATGTACGGATGATATAAACTGCCTAAACAAGAATTCCTTTCTTGTTTAGGCGAACAACCAGAGTAGAAAAACAGAGTAGAAAAACGGATTCATTCGGATCGACATGAGGGTCCAACTCCATTGGATTGCCAGAATCCATCTTGTATATTTGAAGCAGGTTGACCCCCGTGCTTCTCTCATGGTACAACCCTCTTCCTGCTGAGCTGAGCCCCTATCTCCTCGGCCCACAGAGGAAAAATGTAAGGCTGGTGCTCAAAATTCATTACGGAAGAAAGGACTCACAGAGCCAGGATCACTAGGGGGATCACTAACTTCTACTAAAACGAATACTAATATAATAGAAAAGAACTCTTTTTTCTGTATACTTTCCCCGGTTCCATTGCTACCGCGGGCTTTACGCAATCGATCGGATCGTATAGATATCCCTTCAACACAACATAGGTCATCGAAAGGATCTCGGACAACTCACCAAAGCACGAAAGCCAGAATCTTTCCGAAAGTTGATTCCTATTTCAAGAGTGCATAACCGCATGGATAAGCTTACACTAACCCGTCAATTTTGGATTCAATTGGGGATTTTCCTTGGGAGGTATCCGGAAGAAATTGGAATGGAATAATATAGATTCATACAGAAGAAAAGGTTCTCTATTGATTCAAAGGGTATACCTATGGGATAGAATAAGAAAAATCGAAATGAAATGAAAGAATCCAGGAAAAAAAGGAAATCGAAAAAAGGAAATAGAACAAACAAATAAGTAGAAGATCGAAGAGCTCTCAAAATGACAAAATTGAAACTCAAAAAGGATCCTTCTTTCTAATTCTCTAAGGATGAGAGGCAAAGGGATTTCTATCGAGAAAGAGTTCTTGTTCTTATTTAGATAGAAGATCGTGATTTGATCCGCATATGTTTCGTAAAAGAGAAATCTTTTCCTTTGATCATAAATGAAAAGTCTTCAATTGGAATATGAAAACGTGACTGAATTGGTCTTAGTTACTCTTCGAAACGGAGTGGAAGAAGGGAAGAAATTCTCGAACGAAGAAAAGGATCCAATTACTTCGAAAGAATTGAACGAGGAGCTGTATGAGGTCAAAATCTCATGTACGGTTCTGTAGAGTGACAGTAAGGGTAACTTATCTGTCAACTTTTCCACTATCAACCCCAAAAAACCAAACTCTGCCTTACGTAAAGTTGCCAGAGTACGATTAACCTCTAAATTTGAAATCACTGCTTATATACCAGGTATTGGCCATAATTTACAAGAACATTCTATAGTATTAGTAAGAGGAGGAAGGGTGAAGGATTTACCCGGTGTGAAATATCACATTGTTCGAGGAACCCGAGATGCTCTCGGAGTAAAGGGTCGTCAACAAGGGCGTTCTAGTGCGTTGTAGATTCTTATCCAAGACTTGTATCATTTGATGATGCCATGTGAATCGCTAGAAACATGTAAAGTGTATGGCTAACCCAATAACGAAAGTTTCGTAAGGGGACTGGAGCAGGCTATCATGAGACAAAAGATCTTCTTTCTAAAGAGATTCGATTCGGAACTATTAGATGTCCAGGGTCCAATATGAAAATCATTTCAGAGGTTTTCCCTTACTTTGTCCGTGTCAACAAACAATTCGAAATACCTCGACTTTTTCAGAACAGGTCTGAGTCAAATAGCAATGATTCGAAGCACTTTTTTTACATTCAACTATGTATTTCGGAAACCTAAGGACTCGATCGTATGGATATGTAAAATACAAGATTTCCAATCCTAACAGGAAAAGGAGGGAAACGGATACTCAATCTCAAGTGAGTAAACAGAATTTCATACTCGATCTCATAGATCCATATAGAATTCTGTGGAAAGCCGTATTCGACGAAAGTCGTATGTACGGCTTGGAGGGAGATCTTTCCTATCTTTTGAGATCCACCCTACAATATGGGGTCAAAAAGCCAAAAAAAAAAAATTGATTCGTTTTTAGCCCTTATAAAAAGAAAACGGATTCTTTAACCTCTTTCACGCTCATGTCACGTCGAGGTACTGCAAAGAAAAAAACTGCAGAATTCGATCCAATTTCTTGTAGTCGAGTCGTTAACATGTTGGTTAACCGTATGATGAAACACGGAAAAAAATCATTGGCTTATCAAATTTTCTATCGAGCCGCGTTAGATATTGAAAAAAAGACAAAAGAAAATCCAGTATCTATTTTACGTCAAGCAATACTTAGAGTAACTCCCAGGGTAGGAGTAAAAACAAGAAGAGGAAAAAACGGAAAGACTTATAAAGTCCCTGTTGCAATCCCACTTCCACAAGGAATATTACTTGCCATTCGTTGGTTATTAGAAGCATCCCGAAAGCGTTCGGGTACAAGTATGACTTCACAATTAAGTTCCGAATTAATAGATGCTGCTTCAAAAAAACGTGGTAAGGCCATACGCAAAAAGGAGGAGACTCATAAAAGGGCAGAGGCAAGTAGAAGTTTTGCTCATTTTCGTTAATTCATGAACGGGATCTATGGATTTACATAGGTCCATGGATTCATACATCTCGATCGGAAAAGAATCAATAGAAAGAGAATCGGACGATATCTTTATCGAAACAAATAAAAAGGAAAAGAAAGATAAAACATAAATCATGATCAGCTAAGCCCCCGAGCGAGGGGGCTTGCTTAAGAATAGGAATCTTATGGAAATATCATGGAATCCGGTTTGATCCTATTTATTCATGGGGATTCCGTAAATATCCCATTCCAAAAATAGAAAGTTTGAAACAATGCAGTTACTAATTCATGATCTGGCATGTACAGAATGAAAACTTCATTCTCGATTCTACGAGAATTTTTATGAAAGCCTTTCATTTACTTTTCTTCCATGGGAGCTTCATTTTCCCAGAATGTATCCTTATTTTTGGCCTAATTCTTCTTCTGATGATCGATTCAACCTCTG
>JAMFTS010002148.1:0-5000 GCA_028095005.1 Rhynchospora pubera | reverse complement strand
TTTTTTCGGAACGAAACCGGTTTTTGTTCCTTTTTTCAATTCATATCAATATAGAAATCGATTCTGGTTTTTGTTCCTTTTTTCAATTCATATCAATATAGAAATCGATTCTGTCGAAAATCCATATATGGAGTTCATTCAAGTTTCATGTGATTTACTAAAGAGAATAGAAATAATTACATAGATTCTAAGTAAGAATCTTACTTATGCATATACTATCCCAAACTAGAGAGAATTTTTTGCACCGTATCGAATGTATTGAATACAATAACTATATGATCTAGTTCGAACTCTGTTGTTCCAAATGCAATTCCAAAAAAATTGGAATATGCAGATGAATAGATAACTATACCAACATGCCCTTACAAAATACTATTTGATTAGTATAATCATTTTGTTATGCAATTCAATACTATTTTATCAATTCTAGGAATTGAATATGTTATTCTGAGTAATAAGAAACTATTACGATAAATAAATAAGATTCCTATTACGAAATAAACAAGAAGATTTTCCGAATTTTTTGGAACATCAAGTTTTATCTAATTTAGTAAAGAGAATAGAAATAATTGCATAGATTCTAAGTAAGAATCTTACTTATGCATATACTATCCCAAACTAGAGAGAATTTTTTGGAACATCAAGTTTTATCTAATTTAGTAAAGAGAATAGAAATAATTGCATAGATTCTAAGTAAGAATCTTACTTATGCATATACTATCCCAAACTAGAGAGAATTTTTTGCACCGTATCGAATGTATTGAATACAATAACTATATGATCTAGTTCGAACTCTGTTGTTCCAAATGCAATTCCAAAAAAATTGGAATATGCAGATGAATAGATAACTATACCAACATGCCCTTACAAAATACTATTTGATTAGTATAATCATTTTGTTATGCAATTCAATACTATTTTATCAATTCTAGGAATTGAATATGTTATTCTTAGTAATAAGAAACTATTACGATAAATAAATAAGATTCCTATTACGATAAATAAATAAGATTTTCCGAATTTTTTTGAACATCAAGTTTTACATGATTTAGTAAAGAGAATAGAAATTTGATCATTACTAGATCGATCTTAGGGGTCGATGAATAATGAGCAACTAATGGGATTTTTTTCGTGAAAAAGGATATTTCTTTTTGGAAATCAGTGAAGAAATATTACCTAATTTTCTAATAAACAACCAATATCTTAAAAATCGAAGAGAAATGAAAATGATAATTCGCATTGTACAAACTTTTGTAGTAAAACTACAAAATCGGTCGTCGTATTCGGACTTTATTTTGGATTTTTAAGCGCATTCTCGATAGGACCCTCTTTTTTCTTTCTTATTAAAACTCGTGTTATGGAAGAAGGGAGCGAGAGGAATGTTGCGTCGACAACTGGTTTTCTTGTCGGGCAACTTATAATGCTCGTATCAGTTTATTATTTCCCTCTGCATCTAGCATTGAGTCAGGCTCATACAATAACTATGCTAGTTGCTTTATATGTTTTGTTTCATTTCGCATCGTATAATGACGAGGACTTTTTGGATTATGAATATGGACTAACTACCCCGAAATTCCATACGTAATTTCGGTATTCAATGTGTATTCCTGAGTAATGTGATTTTTCAATTATTAAATCATTTTGTTTTACCAAGCGCAACGTTGGCTAGATTAGCCAACATTTATATGTTTCGATGTAACAACAAAATGTTGTTCATCATAAGCAGTTTTGGTGCTTGGTTCATTGCTCAAATTTTCTTCATAAAATGGCTTGGATTGGTATTATTCTGGGTACGGCAAACTTATTTTTATTTTTATAAATCAACGAACTACAAGGGTCTTGTGTTGCATTGGAAGTACACTCTCATGGATTGGACATATATATCTTCTATGGAAGAAGTCTTCCGTATTTTCTCTTTTGTCATCTGTATCTTCTATTTAGGTAGCGTTCCATATCCTTTGGTCAATCAGAAACGGAGAAACAAAAAAGCCGAAACACTAGAAAAAATAAAGCAGATGAAAGAGCAAAATCAAGAAAGGCAGGAAAAAAGAAATGGAAAAACAAGTTCCAAAACGAAGAATACTCAATTAGTTAGAAATCAAGAAGAGCAGGAAAAGACTAAATTCGCGTTTACAAGAATATTAGTTACTAATCTTTTTGATTCTAGACGATGGAATCGTCCATTACGATATATCCAAAACCAAAAAAATCGATTGTACGAGCGTGCTGTACAAGACATTCCTGTACAAAATGAAATGGGGCAATATTATTTTGGTACATGTCTAAGTGATGGGAAGAAAAGAATATCTTTTACATATAGACATGGTTTCAAGGAGTATTTGGACACGCTAGTAAAACAACTAGCTTTAATCAATTCTTTTTGGTTTTCGGATCCGAAAACAAAGAAATTAAGAATAGTAAATGCATTAAGAAAATTATCTGAATTAAAAAGATTAAAAAAATTCTCTAAATCTAAGAAATATTTATATTATAAATGGATTTATAGAAATGAAAAAAAAAAGTACAACTTAATCAATGAATTAAGAAGTCGAATCAAAGTTCTAGAAGAGAAAGAGGGATTTCTTGCTCTAGATATCCTCGAAAAAAGAGCCAGATTATGTAATGATGAAAATGAAGAACTATGCTTTTCTAAACGGAAGGATCCCCCTTTTGAAGGGATCAAATCGTAGGATATCAGAAAGAGCGCCTCTGAAACACATAGGAAATCCATTTACTATAGCTGATCTGACACAACAAATGAAAAAATTCGAAAAAAAAAAAAGAGAAGATCACGAAGACAGTCATAAAAAACTATATGAAAAATTGAAATCTAAAAAGGCGCTTATTAATCCCGTAATCCAACTATTTCCATCATTGAGTGCAGTCCTTATGGATGCCCACGATCACTTACGTTGGATGGAACGAGTACACCGCAGTCCACAAACCCTGTTGTACACAATAATTGTGGCTGATCCAACTACTAAAAAAGTTCTAAAAAAGCCAAAAAAGGGAAGGAACTTTTTTAATTTTTTTCAAAAAGATTTCCAGGAAATCAAGAAAGATCTTCCTCGATTGCTAAGTGGCTTTATGGACGACCTGCAAGTGAGGGAAGAACGGCCAGAAAAAGAAGACAGTGAAGCTCAGGAAAAATATGGGGGAAGAAGGGGAAAAACAAAAAAAAGACGAGGAAAGGGAAAGGGAAAAACAAGTATTCGCGCAAATTTATTTGCGCAAATTCAGAGACATTCTCCTTTATGTAATGGATGATAGTGATGTGGCTCTGCAGGGGAAGAAGAAATCCGATGAGCAGAAGGAAGAAGATGAGAAGAAGGAATCCAATGAGAAGAAGGAAGAAGATGAGAAGAAGGAATCCAATGAGAAGAAGGAAGAAGATGAGAAGAAGAAATCTGATGAGAAGAAGAAATCAGATGAGCAGAAGGAAGAAGATGAGGAGGACGAATGGCCGCAATCAAGAAATATAGTTTTGGTACATTACTCGCAAGTACCGGATTATTATCGAGGTGCAATCAAAGGAAGCATGCGTGGTCTAAAACGTAAAACAGTTATTTGGGACTTGTATCAACCACATCCACATTCCCCGCTTTTTTTTGATCGAGTAGAAAACAAGCTTTTTTCTTTTTTTCGAAAAATCTTTTTTTTTTGTTTTTGGTATCTTTTTGAAAATCTTTTCAAAGATTTTTTTCATTCTTAGGAATTCGGTGGGGAGAAAACAAGAACGGAAAATCTTGCAAGAGGAAAAGATAAAGGAAATCGATTTGGTAGAGAAAAGGAAAAACAGCAAGATGAGAAGAAAAGAGAGCGAAGAAGAACGACGTCGATCCATAGCAGAAACTTGGGATGCAGATGAGTTCACTCAACAAATGAGAGGTTTGCTTTTATTAACCCACTCTTTTCTTAGAAAAAAAATTGTATTACCTTCTTTGATAATAGCTAAAAATCTTGGCCGGATGGTTTTATTCCAATCATCCGAATGGGATGAGGATTTCAAGGAATGGGAGAAAGAAATGCATGTTAAATGTATTTATAATGGTGTTGCATTATCAGAAACAGAATTTCCCATGAATTGGTTAAATGATGGTATTCAGATCAAGATTCTATTTCCTTTTCGTTTGAAACCTTGGCGAAGTAGAAAAGAAAAAGTAAGAAAATCAACTTTTTTAACAGTTTTTGGAAGAGAAACACGCGTACCTTTTGGGTCTCCCCAAAGGCAACGTTCCTTTTTTCAACCCATTTTTAAAGAACTTTTAAAAAAAATGAGAGAAGTGAAAAAGAAATCTTTTCTACTTTTCGAAGTTTTCGAAGGAAAAAAAAGAAAAGTATATGAACCGACTGAAAATGGAAAAGATTCCAAAATCAATAAGAATATTATTCATGAACCCACCATTGAAATCCCATCCATGAATTTGACAATTGAGTCAGTAATAGAAATACAAATGCAAAATTGGTCTGATGGAACAATCAGAATCAGAAATGAAATAGAACAAATCACAAAAGAAAAGAACAAAATACTTCTCATTTGTGATGATAAAAGACCGGAATCACAGAAACCTATTTGGAAGATATTTCAAAGAAATACTATTCGATTAATACGCAAATCAGGTTATTTTCTCAAATATTTCATTGAAAAAACATCCATAAATATCTTGCTATGGATGATTAACAACCTTCCTAGGACTAGGAAAAATTCGCAACTTTTCTTTGAATCAATAAAAAAAAAAATGAAGAAATTCATTTACAAGAATAAAACAAATCAAAAAGGGAAGAAGGAAAGAGATCAAAATACAATGAACTTTTTTTGGACTCAAAAAAAGAATCATTCAAAAATGGATTATGACTTATCTTCCTTGTCCCAAGAATATGTATTTTACAAATTATCACAAAGCCCATTCCTTAACAAATATCACTTTAGTTCTTTACTTCAATATAAGGAAAAGGAAACCTATCCTTTTATTAAGGATCAAATGAAAGATTATTATCTC
>JAMFTS010002143.1:0-25040 GCA_028095005.1 Rhynchospora pubera | reverse complement strand
AAGAAGATTCAGATCAAGAAGAAGATTCGGATCAAAAAAAAAATCAAAAAGAAGATTTTTGGATTGGAAGAAAATGAATAAAGAATGGAAAAAAAGGAATGAAGAAACGGTTTTTGGATTCCATATAGGATCTCATTGGTTCTTCCCAGAATTGGTACTACTTTTAAATGAATATAAAAAGAAACCATGGATTACGCCAATCAAATTCCTTCTTTTTGATTTGGATCCTCGTAAAGATCCAAAAATAAAGATCCAAAAAATAAAGATCCAAAAAATAAAGATCCAAAAAATAAAGATCCAAAAGACGGCAAAAAAACGGAAGACGAAGCTATGCAGGAAGCTATTAACGCGGGAAAAATTTTTAATGTCAAAAAAAACAAATAAGTCAGAACAAGATTTTATAGTACAAGTGCGTTATGAACCAGAACCGGGAAGTGAAGAAAAAAAGAAAAAGAAGATAATCAGAGGATTAAATGACATGCAAGAATTTGATTTCTTGATCAAAAAATCTTTCCTTTACCAATTAAGATTGGATACCCCCGAAACCAAGAAAAAAATAAAAAGTGGGATAGACGAGAGCTATCACCTGCTTAGACTGTTCAAAGACTATCTGCAAAAAAAGGAAAAGGGGATTCCTATACCTCGTAGAAGAGATCCACAACAAGTAAGTACCAAATTGATCGAGAAAGGCGAGATAGATTTGGACTAATGGAAATGTTAACAGAGAAAAGTGACAGTGTCCCCTCTTTGTTAGAAAATCAATATCTGAAATTCGACGAATTTCGTCTATGTCAGAAAATAGACGGGAAATCCATTTTATATCAAATGATAAGTATCAATATCTCATTGTTCAATGAAAATGAGCATCAAAGTCAGGACTTCCTTCGTCCTGAAGATATTCTATCTTCTAGGCGTTGTCGAGAATTGCGAATTTTAAGTTCTTTCAATTACCCTAATTGGAATGTTAGGGATAGAAAGCGATCCGATGGAAAGAAAAAAAAAAAAAAAAAGAAAACAAAAAAAAAACTCTAGCCAATTATTCAATGTTTTCAATGAGAAGGAACTAAATACAGATCCCAATGAATTCGTGAAATGCAAATCTTTTCTTTGGCCAAATTTCCGATTCGAAGATTTATTATGTATGAATCGCTATTGGTTTAATACCAATAATGGAAGTCGTTTCAGTATGTTAAGGATACGTATGTATCCAAAATCTAGAATTCGAAAATAGTGTATTTCCTATACCAACATAGGAATCAAGAAATTAGCAGAGTTCTTCAAATTGTCGTTAAAGACATTTTTCCTTAATACAGAAATGGATTATCTCCTGCTATCCAAATCAAATCTTCCATTTGATTTGGATAGAATAACAAAGTAGTATATGAATAAATCCAAAACTAGATTCAAATAACTGGCATAATCCTGATTTTTTGATTTTTTCCTGATCGGAAAAATCATCCATGAAAAAGAAAAAAGATAGAAAAATTTTGTTATTTATGGTCCAAAATTCATCCACTCCCATTATTCCACAAGAAGAAAACAAAGGTTCTGTTGAATTTCAAGTATTCAGTTTCACCAATAAGATACAGAGGCTTACTTCCCATTTCGAATTGCACAAAAAAGATTTTGTATCGGAAAGGGCTCTACGAAAAATTCTGGGAAAACGCCGACGGTTGCTGGCTTATTTGTCAAAGAAAAATCAAGTACGTTATAATAAATTAATGGATCAATTGAATATTCGGGAACCACAAACTCGTTAATTTCATCGTTTGAATTTTTTGGGAATTTAGTAGTATTCGATTTTTCATTTGATGAGCCTCACTTTGAGGAATTCATGGAATAATGAATTCAGGGAAGAAAAGATATGACTGGAAAAGTTATGACTGTACCGGTTACAAGAAAAGATCTCATGATAGGTCAATATGGGTCCTCACCACCCATCAATGCATGGTGTTCTTCGATTGATCCTTACTCTCGATGGTGAAGATGTTATTGATTGTGAACCCATATTGGGCTATTTACACAGAGGAATGGAAAAAATAGCGGAAAACCGAACAATTCTACAATATCTACCTTATGTAACACGGTGGGGATTATTAGCTACTATGTTCACAGAGGCAATAACGGTAAATGCACCAGAAAAATTGGAAATGTTCAAGTACCTCAAGAGCTAGCTATATCAGAGTTATTATGCTGGAATTGAGCCGTATAGCTTCTCATTTGTTTTGGCTTGGACCTTTTATGGCAGATATCGGTGCACAGACTCCTTCCTTTGATATTTTCAGAGAGAGAGAATTGATATACAATCTATTCGAAGCCGCCACAGGTATGCGAATGATGCATAATTATTTCCGTATCGGGGGGGGTAGCTGCGGATCTACCTTATGGGTGGATAGAGAAATGTTTCGATTTCTGCGATTATTTCTTAACAGGAGTTGTTGAATATCAAAAACTTATTACACGGAATCCCATTTTTTTGGAACGAGTGGAAGGAGTGGGGTATTATTGGTGGAGAAGAAGCAGTAAATTGGGGTTTATCCGGGCCAATGTTACGAGCTTCTGGAATCCAATGGGATCTTCGTAAAGTTGATAATTATGAGTGTTACAATGAATTCGATTGGGAAATCCAATGGCAAAAGAAGGAGATTCATTAGCTCGTTATTTAGTACGAATCGGTGAAATGAAGGAATCCATAAAAATGATTCAACAGGCTCTAGAGGGAATTCCTGGAGGACCCTATGAGAATTTAGAAGTCCGACGCTTTGATAGAGCAAAGAATTCCGAATGGAATGATTTTGCATATCGATTTATAAGTAAAAAACCTTCACCGAATTTTGAATTGTCGAAACAAGAACTTTATGCCAGAGTGGAAGCCCCAAAGGGGGAATTAGGGATTTATTTGATAGGAGATAATAGTGTTTTCCCCTGGAGATGGAAAATTCGTCCACCCGGTTTTATCAATTTGCAAATTCTTCCAGAGCTAGTTAAAAGAATGAAATTGGCTGATATCATGACGATATTAGGTAGTATAGATATCATTATGGGAGAAGTTGATCGTTTGAAAGTGATAATTGATACAACAGAAGTACAAACTATCAATTCTTTCTCTAACATCGGGATTTTTCAAAGAGTCTATGGACTGATATGGATTATACCTATTTTGACCCCTGATATTGGAAATCACGATAGGGGTACTCGTCATTGTTTTGGTTTAGAAAGAGAAATATCCGCAGCGATCCAACAGCGTATTGGGCCTGAATATGCTGGTCCGTTGGGAATTCTTCAAGCTATAGCAGATGGGACGAAATTACTTTTGAAAGAGGACCTCCTCCCATCTCGAGGAGATATTCGTCTGTTTAGTGTCGGACCGTCTATAGCAGTCATATCAGTTCTACTAAGCTATTTAGTAATTCCTTTTGGGTATCGTCTTGTTTTAGCGGATCTCGGTATAGGTGTTTTTTTATGGATCGCCATTTCAAGTATTGCTCTATTGGCCTTCTTATGTCAGGATATGGATCGAATAATAAATATTCCTTTTCAGGTGGTCTCCGAGCTGCTGCTCAATCAATTAGTTATGAAATACCATTAACTCTATGTGTATTATCAATATCTCTACGTGTGATTCGCTGGAATATGAACTTTTCTCTCTCTTTCTTCTAGAAATCAAGAAGAAAAAGAGGTTCAATGTATTGAATAGATATTCTCATTCATTTTTTGATTCAGCATTCGGGTTGATTAGTTAAACCAGATAGTTATATGAGTGAAACAAAACAACTTATCCATTTGTAGTAAGAAAAAAAAATCTCATTCCCTATGTACGTACAAGCATCCAGTTGAAGGAAACATAAGCAGGGATAAACAGTTTATCCCAAGATTGCGATTTTTTGATTAGTCATCATATCTTGAAGCGGGTGCAAACAAAAGATCAACTGTATGGAGTTTCTACTACTGTCTTGTATGTATTACTATACCGGCGATCAATCAAAAGTCAGTGGACAGTTAGGAACACCAAGGTACACAAAGGATTAGTAATAGATATAATGGAAGGTATCAAAAAAAAGGTTTTTCCACATAAAACGAATCATAATAAGGACTTGAAATTGGTAGAAATGATCAAGTAGTACTTCCCTACGATTCCGATCTAGAGTATGCTCCTATTCACTGATTCAAAAAATGACTATCAAGAACGAATTAATCCTTTATTTTTTTTTGAAGTACCCTCCCCTGAGACAGAAGAAGAGGAAAAAAGAAATGGAATGCCATATATGGAATGAATAATCAAGAAAAGATCTTTCTTGATTATTTCTTCCATATTGATTCATATACAATTCTTATCATGATTCATGAACGAATGCCTAATTCTTTATATTTATTCATTGATATAACGAGTATTTTATTGAAAGATTCAGTTATTACCGAACAAAGAGAGATTCTCATTATAAAGGATAAGATCAATTCGGAAGCAAGTTTTTGATTATTCTAGCAGACAGAATTCCATTGGTCTAATTTGGGACTCTCCGATGTATCTTTATTCTGTCTACCCCCAAAGAAAGATGCCGATAATACCGAACTAGTCCTTCCATTTTTTGTGGCCATAGAGGAGCCGTATGAAGCTGAGGTTTCATGTACGGTTTTGAAATAGCGATGAAAACTGTGATGTTATTATCGACTATGATTATCTAACAGTTCAAGTACAGTTGATATAGTTGAAGCACAGTCCAAATATGGTTTTTGGGGGTGGAATCTGTGGCGTCAGCCTATAGGCTTTCTAGTTTTTCTCATTTCTTCTCTAGCCGAATGTGAGAGATTGCCCTTTGATTTACCAGAAGCAGAGGAGGAATTAGTAGCAGGTTATCAAACCGAATATTCGGGTATCAAATATGCTCTCTTTTATCTTGCTTCTTACCTAAATCTATTAGTTTCTTCGTTATTTGTCACAGTTCTTTACTTAGGTGGGTGGAATTTCTCCATTCCGTACATACCCATTCCTGAACTTTTCAGAATAAATCAAATGGCTGGAATTTTTGGAATGACAATTGATATCTTTATTACATTAGCTAAGGCTTATTTGTTTCTCTTCATTTCTATCACAACAAGATGGACTTTACCTAGGATGAGAATAGACCAGTTATTAAATCTTGGATGGAAATTTCTTTTACCTATTTCTCTAGGTAATCTTTTATTAACAACTTCTTCTCAACTTGTCTCACTATAAATAACAGAATACGATAACAAGATTCTCGATTCATAATATCTCTCAAACAAGAGAAAGAAACTTCCTTTTTTTCATGGATATTTCCAATATGTTCCCTATGGTAACTGGGTTCATGAATTATGGTCAACAAACCATACGAGCTGCAAGGTACATTGGGCAAAGTTTCATAATTACCTTATCCCACACAAATCGTTTACCTGTCACGATTCAATATCCTTATGAAAAATCAATCATGTCAGAGCGTTTTCGAGGTCGAATCCACTTTGAATTTGATTAATGTATTGCTTGTGAAGTATGTGTTCGTGTATGCCCGATAGATCTACCTGTTGTGATTGGAGATTGGAAAGAGATATTCAAAAGAAACAATTGCTTAATTATAGTATTGATTTCGGGGTTTGTATATTTTGTGGTAACTGTGTCGAGTATTGTCCAACAAAACTGTTTATCAATGACTGAAGAATATGAACTTTCTACTTATGATCGTCATGAATTGAATTATAATCAAATTGCTTTGGGTCGGTTACCAATCTCAATAATTGGAGATTACACAATTCAAACAGTTAGGAATTCGACTCCAATCCAAATAGACAAAGAGAATTCCTTTGATTCCAGAACGATTACTAATTACTAAGATTTTTTTTGGTTAGTCAGTAACTACAAATCAAACTCATAACTATTTATTGTCGAGAATCACTCTTTGATTGAAAACTGAGAATCGATTTTTCGTGATGGGATGATTTCGAAATATACAATTTGAACCACTATTCAAACGAGTCCTTTTTCGGATAAAAATTCGATTTCCATTCATCCATATTTCCATTTCATTCTATGATAAATGGATCATAAACTATATTATATATAAGAACAAAATAGGGGAACCCCTTTTCCTTTCCTGGACCATTTAGTACGGTCATGATAGATTTGAAGTTCTTTCTTTTTTTTTTTACATAATGGATTTTACCTGGACCAATACATGATATTCTTGTGGTATTTATAGGATCAGTTCTTGTATTAGGGGGTCTAGGGGTAGTATTACTTACCAATCCAATTTATTCTGCCTTTTCGTTGGGATTGGTTCTTATTTGTAGATCCTTATTCTATATTTCATTGAACTCCTATTTTGTAGCTGCCGCACAGCTCCTTATTTATGTCGGAGCCATAAATGTATTGATCTTATTTGCTGTAATGTTCATGAATGGTTCAGAATATTCCAATGATTCCTATCTTCGGACCATTAGAGATGGGGTTACTTCACTGATTTGTACAACTATTCTTTTTTCACTAATGGCTACTATATCAGATACATCATGGTACGGGATTCTTGGACTACAAGATCAAATCAAATTATAGAACAGGAACTCACAAATAACGTTCAACAAATTGGGATTCATTTAGCAACAGATTTTTTTCTTCCCTTTTGAACTCATTTCTATAATTCTTCTAGTTTCCTTGATAGGTGCAATTACTATGGCTCGACAATAAGAAATACTTAGAATGATTCCAAATTCTAAGAATTGCTAATTCTAAATCAAAATCAAAAAAATCCAAATTTTTGGTTCATTAATTATAAGTCAAAATCTATATTATCTTTACTTTATTTTAATATTTTTTTACTTTCTTTTATATAAATATTCTCTTTATTTTTTCAATTTTATAAAGATTAGGGAGCCAACCAATAATGTTTGAACACATGCTTCTTTTGAGTGTTTACTTATTTTCGATGGGCCTTTATGGATTGATTACAAGTCGAAACATGGTTAGGGCACTTATGTGTCTTGAACTTATCCTTAATTCGGTTAATATAAATCTTGTCATTTTTTCTGATATGTTTGATAATAGACAATTAAGAGGAAACATTTTTTCCATCTTTATTATAGCTATTGCAGCTGCAGAAGCCGCTATTGGATTAGCAATTTTTTCATCTATTCATCGTAATAAAAATCAACAAATATCAATCAATCCAATTTATTAAATTATTAGTTATTTTTATTACATAGATAAATCATCCAAAAAAGCCTAAGTCTTTATTCAATTTTTATGCAAAATTGATTGATTCTTTTAATTTGTGGAATTTTTGAATTCCATATATTATATTATAGAGTAGAATATAAGTAACAAATTTATAACTCAATTTGTATTTAGTTATGTGCAACTTGTCTGATAATGATCCTCGAGATCAAATTCGAAATCTATCAGCCTTTTTTTAAAGTAGATTCCATTATTATATGGATTTTTCTATTTTATTGTTCAATTTTTCATAAGTCACTGCTTCATCTGGTATTTAGAATATAATGGATTCGTCCACTACTTTGACCAGATCGAAAATTTTTGATTTCCAAAAATAGACTTTCGAAATTCAATGTCACATTCAGTAAAAATTTATGATACCTGTATAGGTTGTACACAATGTGTGCGAGCTTGTCCTACGGATGTATTAGAAATGATACCTTGGGATGGTTGTAAAGCCAAGCAAATAGCTTCCGCACCAAGAACGGAAGATTGTGTAGGTTGTAAAAGATGTGAATCTGCCTGTCCAACAGACTTTTTAAGTGTTCGTGTTTATCTAGGGCCTGAAACAACTCGTAGCATGGCTCTAGCTTATTGATACGTTACAAAAAGCAAAAGCCCTACCTGAATCATTTGATTCCTCTTTACCGAAAAAACCCGTGCTCGATGAAAGCTATAATCTCGAGCACGGGTTTCTCTAGTCAAAACGTATATCTGACTATCATGAGATATTTTCCTTGGTTAACAACACTTGTTGTTTTTCCCATATTTGCGGGTTCTTTTACTTTCTTTTTTCCTCATAAAGGAAATAAGATATATCGATGGTATACTCTATGTATATGTTTGTTAGAACTTATTCTAGCAGCTTATGTATTTGGTTATCATTTTCAATTTGATAAAAAATTAATGCAACTTAAGGAAGATTTTCAATGGATAGATGTTTTTGATTTCCACTGGAGATTGGGAGTGGATGGACTTTCTATAGGACCTATTTTACTGACAGGCTTTATTACTACTTTAGCCAGTTTAGCAGCTTGGCCAGTTACTCGAAATTCCCAATTGTTCTATTTTCTAATGTTAGCAATGTATAGCGGTCAAATAGGATTATTCTTTTCTAAAGACCTTTTACTTTTCTTCATCATGTGGGAATTCGAATTAATTCCCGTTTATTTGCTTTTATCCATGTGGGGAGGTAAGAAACGTCTTTACTCAGCTACTAAATTCATTTTATACACAGCGGGAGGTTCTATCTTTTTATTAATTGGAATTTTAGGTATGAGTTTGTATGCTTCCAATAAACCAACACTAGATTTTGAAGGATTAATGAATCAATCATATCCTATCTTTCTAGAAATAATATTCTATATTGGCTTCCTTATTGCATATGCTATCAAATTGCCGATTATACCCCTACACACATGGTTACCAGATACACACGGAGAAGCACATTATAGTACATGCATGCTATTAGCTGGAATTTTATTAAAAATGGGAGCATATGGATTAATTCGGATTAATATGGAATTATTACCCCACGCCCATTCTATATTTTCTCCTTGGTTGGTAATAATAGGAACAATCCAAATCATTTATGGAGCTTCAACTTCTCTTGGTCAACGCAATTTGAAAAAGAGAATAGCATATTCTTCTGTATCTCATATGGGTTTCATAGCTATAGGAATTGGTTCTATAACTGACATGGGACTAAATGGAGCGATTTTTCAAATGCTTTCTCATGGATTTATTGGTGCTGCACTTTTTTTCTTGGTGGGAACCTGTTGTGATAGAATTCGTCTTGTGTATCTCGAAGAAATGGGGGGAATATCTATCTCAATGTCAAAAATCTTTTCTTTGTTCAGTAGTTTCTCAATGGCTTCTCTTGCATTACCAGGAATCAGCGGTTTTATTGCAGAATTTTTAATATTTCTGGGACTTATTACTAGTCAAAAATATCTTTTAATGGCAAAAATCATAATTATTTTCGTAATGGCTATTGGAATAATATTAACTCCTATTTACTTGTTATCTATGTTACGTCAGATGTTCTATGGATACAAGTTCTTTCATGTTTCAGAAAGAAATTTTTTTGTTTCAGATTCGGGATCACGGGAACTTTTCCTTTCAATCTGCCTTTTTTTACCAATAATAGGAATTGGTATTTATCCTGATTTTGTTTTCTCATTATCCATTGAGAAAGTACAAACTATTTTATCTAATTATTATATTGGATAGTTTTTGATTTCTTACAAAGAAATCAAATATTTCTATTTATTTCAAGAAATCAAAGATTTCTTCGTTGAATTTTTGCTTGGATATATATATCCAAATATTTTGTCTTTTCCTTTTACCTTCATAGTTTCAATATTGTTTGGTTTAGATTGATCTTAACCAGATGTTTTTTTTTTCAATTATTTTTATTGAATATTGAATTGAATATTCAATATTCAAGATAATTCAAGTTTGAAATAGAGTAATCAAAAATCATTTAGATCATTCCGGATTTTCTTATCACTTTATTTTTTGAACTTTGCTATGCAAATCGACAATACCATAAGCTTGTTAACATATTTATCTATTAATCTAATTGAATGAACCGTAGCTATGTAACCCTATTCCTAAAAGATTGATACCAAAATAGCATACCCAAATAAAAAGAAATCCAATAAAAGCTATAAAGGCAACATTTTTACCTTTCCAATTTTGGTTCATTCTAACATGCAAATAAATACCAAAAGTAATCCAAGTTATTAATGCCCAAGTTTCTTTCGGATCCCAGCTCCAAAAAGCTCCCCAGGCTTCATTAGCCCATACGGCTCCGCAAAGAATGCCCAAGGTTAATAAAGCAAATCCAATACTAATAGTACGATAACTCCAGGAGTCCAAATCCTCAATGAAATCAATTTTGAAATAATTTGGAAAATATTTTCGATAGTACTCTACTAGGTCTAGAGTTTCAGCCATTGTTAATCCTCCTTTTGCTGAGTCTAATATTCGACTTTCAATTTCTTTTGAAACTGCATCGTTAGTTGCCATCAAAATTAGAACAGCAATTGATAGTAAGCACCCAATAATAAGAACTACATAACCAACCATTATTATAGATACATGCATTAATAACCACAAAGATTGGAGCGCAGGCACTAATATTTTTAATTTAGGTATTTCGGGTGAGAAAAATAAACCCCATACAGCAAAAAAAGCTTGAGTCAAAATTGTACTCGTTATAGTGATTTTGTTTAATTCATTTTGGTTATTCCGAGTTTTCAAAATGAAATAAATTAGAGAAGAAACACATGAAAGAAAGGCTAAAGATTCCCTTAAATTAGTTAGGGGAAAAAATCCAGATTCGATCCAAAGGAAAATCAATAATGCAGTGGTACAAAAAAAACAAAAAAACAGACCTATTTCTGAGGAATTGCGTAACTCGAGAGTTTCACCAAAACCAAAAATAGAAGAAATAGCAGAAAAAATGTTGATCAAAATGACAATTAAAATAAAAGAGAATGACAACATATTTAAAATATGTTCTATAGCAGCAAGCGTTATAGTCATAAAAAGTACTCCTTTTTGATTTTTTACGGCGATTTTGAATAGTTGTACTTTATATTATAAAAAAAAAAGTGTTAGTTGTGCAAGGTGCCGCCACTCGGACTCGAACCGAGACACACAGGGTACTGCTTCCTAAGAGCAGCGTGTCTACCAATTTCACCATGGCGGCTTATTATAAATAATAAGCCAATTCATAATCAATTGTCAAGATTCCAAAATTCTATTTGAAATAAGAAACCTTAGAATATATAAAGAAAAAGATTTGTTTCATCTTGGATTGAAATTCTAAATAAAGTAACTTTGACTTAGTCAAAATTTGCTTCTTAATATTTTTAATATTAATATTGACCCTTTTTTCGAATTTATCTTATTTTCTGAATCAAGAATGATAAAAATTCTTTGATTTTTAATTATTTAAAATCTTAGTAGAATAATAAAAGAAATAAATAGTTTTCTTTTTATATCATTTCAAATTTATTATAAGATTTTAAATCTTAATTAAAAATTTTTTTCTTAAAAAAATATATATATATATATATATGGAATATATGAATGGAACTAGATATTTAAAAAGTAGAGCACCTATGATATTTAGGTGCTCCGAGGCATTTGGGCTATTTAGTAGTAGATCAATCTAGTGAATTTCAATCTTGATTGGAGTCATCTTCACCCGATCCATTTTGATCGGGCCAGCGAATTTTTGCTTCCTTTAATTCCATCAGGTAAATACATAAAAGTAAATCTGGATTACTTTTGATAAAATAATCCAAAAGATCTCGTTCTTCACTTTGTAACAAAGAACGAACTTGATTTCTTTGGTTTTGGCAATGGCCATATAAGTATCTTCTCAATTCCTCTATACACGAATCAAGTAATTCTTTTTCCGAAGAAAGGCCGGCTCTGAACCTCGACAAAGCCTCATATATTTGATCCAATTGAGCCTTATTGGAGTAATATTCATCCATACAATAGGTTTTGCACATATAGTACATATATGTGTATCTATAATGCTCCTTCCTTTCCTGTACTTCCGTAGTAAGTTTGTACTTATCTCGAATTTTCAATTCATATATGATTGCTTCATCGAATCCGTCTTTAGTTAGACTATCTTCTAATACTCTACGGGTTTCTTCCAAATTTTCCATTCTGTTCGGTAACAGAGAATTTAATAGTTTAAAAAATTCCTTAAAGGAAATTACCTTTTCATCACAGGTATAGGTGATGGTCAGGACTTTTAGGAGCAGATTTTTGGTTTTAACATGCTCTCTTAGGAAATAGGGAAGCACCCCCTCGACTGGAATGGTGCTTCCAAGTAATACGTATTCATGAAAACCGTTTTCGAATTCTGCATTTTCGATTTCTTCAAAAAACGCACACATGGTTAAATCTGGGTGGATTTGAGTAAAACACTCAACGATATCAAAAATATCCATAATAGACCCTCCAAATTTTTCTCCAAGATCCTTGGATCTAGTGTCGATTGGAAGATAAATCTCTTTTACAAAAAAAGAAAGTAATTCTTTCGAACTTACTTTTTTATTTTTGAAATTGAGTAAACAACTACTCAATCTGTCTAGCAGGACCTCATTCAAATGGGCCTCTGCTTTACAAATTTCTTTAGAGATATCACTTATCTCCGCTTCCGTAATTCCTGGGAGCATGTGTCGTTTTTTCATCGAAAACAGGATTTTTAAAAAAATTGAATACATATTACGTTGTTCTAAATGGGTTTTTTTTGCATTAGTCCTATTTTTTTGTTCTTCCCTCTTAGATAAGACAAGGTCTATTTGTTTCATTAATGTTTCAAAGGTTATAAAGTTTTGCCCAAATATATGAATGTAACCTACTATTTGGAGCAAATAGACTTTGTTACTATAATAATCGCTTAAAAATAATTCTATGACTCCCATAAATTGACAGTAACCGCCGGCACTAAATCGAGGATCGTTTCTAACCATGGTGTGTTCTCCTTTTTTTTTTTTTTGAATTTTTATTCTTTAGAATCTCTAGAAGAGATGGAATAGAATAAATTAACTGGTTTTTAGAATTAAAAACCATATGAATTATGATTAGATTTTCAATCAAAAAATCTGAAAATTGATTTCAAAACTATTCAATTTTTCACAATATAAAAAGGAATTTATTTTCCTTTTTATATTGTAAAAAGGCCATTAAGAAGTATTTGAAACCCTAAAAAAAATATCCATTTTAAGAAATAATCTATATTCTATATATAGAATATTTTTCAAGTTGTAATTAAAACTTACTCTTAATTAGTTATTTGAACTATAACCAAATAGTTCATATTACTTAATATAGTTAAGTACAAAATTATTCAAAAATTAAGAATTAAGAATTTAGTTTGAATTTCTATTAATGTAAATCAGTTTTTACAAAGCTAATTCTTATTAAATCGAAAGTATTTGAGTCTATATCATTTGAGTCTATATCATTTGAGTCTATATCTATTTGACTAGTTTGTTGTACAAACAAACCAAAACCAAAAATCTTATTATTTGATTGTTCTTGTATCAACCTTTTTGAATTTCCCCAAAAAACTGATTTTGCTAAGGATTGGGCTTTTAATGCGGTTAAATATCCGTTTTTTAACCAGATATTTCTGCGAATCCGTTTTTTTGACACAGAAGTACGTTTTTTTGGAACTGCCATTTCAAAATCAAATTATTTATTTTTCTTTTTTATGTGAAAGACATTTATTGTTCAGAAAAAACAATTATTCGTTGATCATAATAGATATTTTTCTAATATCTATTAAAAAACTCTTGACTATGACCATTTATTATTGTTTGATCCGACTTCACAAACAAAAATAAAATATTTGTTTGTATTTTATTAGGTATCTAAATAGAAAACAAAGAAAAAACCGAATAAAATAAAGAAAAGGAAGAATTCCATAATACGATAAAACAATGGAGAATCTTGTTAATTGAATAATAATATATTATTCAATAATTCGAATAAAAACAAAAACTATTCAATTTTTAAAAAATTGAATATTACATATCAATTTTTATAATTTTTGAATCTATGTGTTAAAATTAAAAAAAAACCAACTGAGCTATAACCCTTCTCCGAAACATTTTAACAAAAAAAAGATTTTTTGTCAAGATAGATTTCATATATTTCTATATGAATTAAAAAAATAGGAAATTTAATAAAAAAAAAGATACAAAAGATAAATAAAAAAATAAATAAGAGGAGACCCTCCCATTTCCTATGTATTTAATTCCTTCTCCTATAAAAAAACTTGTAACACCGATTCCTTTGGAATCCCATCAATTATACGTCTATCAAAAAATTCAGTGAATTTACTTAATCTTCTTATACCGAATGTAAAAACATTCGTATAAAAAATGTCTATACAACCACGATTATATGACCAATTATATATTGGATTTTGTATTTGATCTAAGAAATGTCTTTTAACACCATTTTTGAAAAATGCATTAATAAGATAGAAATTCGAGAAAAAGGAATTTCTAGATCCATAAAAAAAGGATGCTATGCATAATCCGAAAGTTGCTATACTTACTGAAATGAGTGCATTTTGAAAGAATTCATATGAATTCACACATTGGTTTGAACTTTCAATAAAAGAGTTTTTTGATAAATTTAACCATTTTGATAATAGATCAAGATCTATTTCTCTTTCATCAAAGTGAATTCCTATTGAACCAATAAACAAGGTAAAAAAGACTAGTAGGAGAAGAGGAAACAGCATAGTATTATCTAATTCATGAGGATATATAGAAGTATATTTATTTGCAAAAATAGTATTGAAACAGTGTATCTTATTTTTTATACTATTTTTTTTTTTTGAGAAAAAAGAGACATTTTTAGTAATTTTTGATAAAGGCAAAATATTATTATTATTTGATTTCTTGGATCTGCTTTTACCCCATGGAGATATTGAATAAAACAAATTTGTTTTAGTACTACTGTAACCTTGAAAATGCACACGCAAATATCCATCAAAAGTAAGTATATATACTCGAAACATATAAAATGCTGTTAATCCCGCTGTGAAATAAGCTATTATCCCGAAAATTTGAGAATAAAACCAGCTATTTGTAAGAATCTCATCTTTAGACCAGAAACAGGCAAGGGGTGGAATACCACAGAGAGAGAGTGTACCTAATAAAAAAGCAGTTCTTGTAATAGGAATATATTTAGTTAAACCACCCATAAAAACGATATTTTGACTTTTTTCTGTTGAGTATCCAACAATAGGTTCCATTGAATGGATAATAGATCCAGATCCTAGAAACAATAAAGCTTTAGAATAAGCATGGGTGATTAAATGAAATAAAGCAGCTTGATATGAACCTATTCCTAAAGCTAGTATAATATAACCCAATTGAGACATTGTAGAATAGGCTAAGCATCTTTTAATGTCTTTTTGAGCAAGAGCCAAAGTAGCTCCTAACAATAATGTTATTACACCAATTGAAGAAATAATATGCATCATATAAGGTGTTATTAAGAAAAGGGGAAACAGCCGAGCCACAAGAAAAATCCCTGCTGCTACCATGGTAGCAGCGTGTATAAGAGCAGAAATAGGAGTGGGTCCTTCCATGGCATCAGGTAACCATATATGAAGGGGGAATTGTGCGGATTTAGCAATTGCACCAACAAATAATAAAAAGGTACATAAAGTAATAAATAAAGAATTTACTTCATTATTTTGGATTAAATTATTGGTTATTTCAAATAAATCTCGAAATTCGAAACTACCTGTTATCCAATAACACCCTAAAATTCCTAATAATAAACCAAAATCGCCTACACGATTAGTTACAAAAGCTTTTTGGCAGGCGTTTGCAGCGAGAGGTCGGGTAAACCAAAATCCTATTAATAAATAAGAGCACATTCCCACTATTTCCCAAAAAATATAAATTTGTATCAAATTTGAACTTGTAACTAAGGCCAACATAGAAGTATTAAAAAGATTTAAATAAGCAAAAAATCTCAAATATCCTTGATCATGAGACATATAATTGTCACTATAAATAAGAACTGTGATTCCAACAGTAGTGATGAGTACTGACATAATTGAGGTAAGTGGATCAATCAAATACCCAAACTCTAGTGAAAAATCTTTATTAATGGTCCAAGACCATAGAGATTGATAAATCAAACTCCCTTTTATTTGTTGAATAGAAAGGTTCAAAGAAAAGATTATAGTTATAATTAACAAGAAAATACTTGGAAAAGCCCATATTCGGCGAATATTTTTGGTTGCAGCCGGAATAAGAAGAAGTCCAAGCCCTATGAATATAGGAACAGGAAGTGAAAGAAAAGGTATTATCCATACATATTGATGTATATGTTCCATAAAAAATGAAGAAGATTAATAATTTTAAATTGATATTCTTTTCTAAAATTTCGAATTCACCAATTCTTATCTTTTTGAAGTAAGATATTTGAAACTTAATAATAATGTAAAGAATAAAGAGAAAATATGGGAATAAGAAAAGAAGAAATCAGACAATAAGACTTTAAGTTAAATAAAAAAATTTACAATTTTTGTGCTTTATTTGATATGATATGAGAATATCATGAAAATATTAATAAGTTTTTTACAAATCGATTTCTTAAGAAACAAAAGGGAATTCTGATTCAATAAAACTAGGATAAAAAAATCTTTTTTGATTTTTAAAATTCTTAGATGAACGAATTTGGCCTTTTTTAACTAATTTCACTATAAATTAACTAGGAAATCCAAATTAGTTAAATCAACTAAATAACTAACTGGGAAAGAAGAAGTCAAAAATAAAGGAAAAAGGGGACCAAAAATTTGGATTTTTTTGATTTTGATTTAGAATTAGCAATTCTTAGAATTTGGAATCATTCTAAGTATTTCTTATTGTCGAGCCATAGTAATTGCACCTATCAAGGAAACTAGAAGAATTATAGAAATGAGTTCAAAGGGAAGAAAAAAATCTGTTGCTAAATGAATCCCAATTTGTTGAACGTTATTTGTGAGTTCCTGTTCTATAATTTGATTTGATCTTGTAGTCCAAAGAATCCCGTACCATGATGTATCTGATATAGTAGCCATTAGTGAAAAAAGAATAGTTGTACAAATCAGTGAAGTAACCCCATCTCTAATGGTCCGAAGATAGGAATCATTGGAATATTCTGAACCATTCATGAACATTACAGCAAATAAGATCAATACATTTATGGCTCCGACATAAATAAGGAGCTGTGCGGCAGCTACAAAATAGGAGTTCAATGAAATATAGAATAAGGATATACAAATAAGAACCAATCCCAACGAAAAGGCAGAATAAATTGGATTGGTAAGTAATACTACCCCTAGACCCCCTAATACAAGAACTGATCCTATAAATACCACAAGAATATCATGTATTGGTCCAGGTAAATCCATTATGTAAAAAAAAAAAGAAAGAACTTCAAATCTATCATGACCGTACTAAATGGTCCAGGAAAGGAAAAGGGGTTCCCCTATTTTGTTCTTATATATAATATAGTTTATGATCCATTTATCATAGAATGAAATGGAAATATGGATGAATGGAAATCGAATTTTTATCCGAAAAAAGACTCGTTTGAATAGTGGTTCAAATTGTATATTTCGAAATCATCCCATCACGAAAAATCGATTCTCAGTTTCAATCAAAGAGTGATTCTCGACAATAAATAGTTATGAGTTTGATTTGTAGTTACTGACTAACCAAAAAAAATCTTAGTAATTAGTAATCGTTCTGGAATCAAAGGAATTCTCTTTGTCTATTTGGATTGGAGTCGAATTCCTAACTGTTTGAATTGTGTAATCTCCAATTATTGAGATTGGTAACCGACCCAAAGCAATTTGATTATAATTCAATTCATGACGATCATAAGTAGAAAGTTCATATTCTTCAGTCATTGATAAACAGTTTGTTGGACAATACTCGACACAGTTACCACAAAATATACAAACCCCGAAATCAATACTATAATTAAGCAATTGTTTCTTTTGAATATCTCTTTCCAATCTCCAATCAACAACAGGTAGATCTATCGGGCATACACGAACACATACTTCACAAGCAATACATTTATCAAATTCAAAGTGGATTCGACCTCGAAAACGCTCTGACATGATTGATTTTTCATAAGGATATTGAATCGTGACAGGTAAACGATTTGTGTGGGATAAGGTAATTATGAAACTTTGCCCAATGTACCTTGCAGCTCGTATGGTTTGTTGACCATAATTCATGAACCCAGTTACCATAGGGAACATATTGGAAATATCCATGAAAAAAAGGAAGTTTCTTTCTCTTGTTTGAGAGATATTATGAATCGAGAATCTTGTTATCGTATTCTGTTATTTATAGTGAGACAAGTTGAGAAGAAGTTGTTAATAAAAGATTACCTAGAGAAATAGGTAAAAGAAATTTCCATCCAAGATTTAATAACTGGTCTATTCTCATCCTAGGTAAAGTCCATCTTGTTGTGATAGAAATGAAGAGAAACAAATAAGCCTTAGCTAATGTAATAAAGATATCAATTGTCATTCCAAAAATTCCAGCCATTTGATTTATTCTGAAAAGTTCAGGAATGGGTATGTACGGAATGGAGAAATTCCACCCACCTAAGTAAAGAACTGTGACAAATAACGAAGAAACTAATAGATTTAGGTAAGAAGCAAGATAAAAGAGAGCATATTTGATACCCGAATATTCGGTTTGATAACCTGCTACTAATTCCTCCTCTGCTTCTGGTAAATCAAAGGGCAATCTCTCACATTCGGCTAGAGAAGAAATGAGAAAAACTAGAAAGCCTATAGGCTGACGCCACAGATTCCACCCCCAAAAACCATATTTGGACTGTGCTTCAACTATATCAACTGTACTTGAACTGTTAGATAATCATAGTCGATAATAACATCACAGTTTTCATCGCTATTTCAAAACCGTACATGAAACCTCAGCTTCATACGGCTCCTCTATGGCCACAAAAAATGGAAGGACTAGTTCGGTATTATCGGCATCTTTCTTTGGGGGTAGACAGAATAAAGATACATCGGAGAGTCCCAAATTAGACCAATGGAATTCTGTCTGCTAGAATAATCAAAAACTTGCTTCCGAATTGATCTTATCCTTTATAATGAGAATCTCTCTTTGTTCGGTAATAACTGAATCTTTCAATAAAATACTCGTTATATCAATGAATAAATATAAAGAATTAGGCATTCGTTCATGAATCATGATAAGAATTGTATATGAATCAATATGGAAGAAATAATCAAGAAAGATCTTTTCTTGATTATTCATTCCATATATGGCATTCCATTTCTTTTTTCCTCTTCTTCTGTCTCAGGGGAGGGTACTTCAAAAAAAAATAAAGGATTAATTCGTTCTTGATAGTCATTTTTTGAATCAGTGAATAGGAGCATACTCTAGATCGGAATCGTAGGGAAGTACTACTTGATCATTTCTACCAATTTCAAGTCCTTATTATGATTCGTTTTATGTGGAAAAACCTTTTTTTTGATACCTTCCATTATATCTATTACTAATCCTTTGTGTACCTTGGTGTTCCTAACTGTCCACTGACTTTTGATTGATCGCCGGTATAGTAATACATACAAGACAGTAGTAGAAACTCCATACAGTTGATCTTTTGTTTGCACCCGCTTCAAGATATGATGACTAATCAAAAAATCGCAATCTTGGGATAAACTGTTTATCCCTGCTTATGTTTCCTTCAACTGGATGCTTGTACGTACATAGGGAATGAGATTTTTTTTTCTTACTACAAATGGATAAGTTGTTTTGTTTCACTCATATAACTATCTGGTTTAACTAATCAACCCGAATGCTGAATCAAAAAATGAATGAGAATATCTATTCAATACATTGAACCTCTTTTTCTTCTTTGATTTCTAGAAGAAAGAGAGAGAAAAGTTCATATTCCAGCGAATCACACGTAGAGATATTGATAATACACATAGAGTTAATGGTATTTCATAACTAATTGATTGAGCAGCAGCTCGGAGACCACCTGAAAAGGAATATTTATTATTCGATCCATATCCTGACATAAGAAGGCCAATAGGAGCAATACTTGAAATGGCGATCCATAAAAAAACACCTATACCGAGATCCGCTAAAACAAGACGATACCCAAAAGGAATTACTAAATAGCTTAGTAGAACTGATATGACTGCTATAGACGGTCCGACACTAAACAGACGAATATCTCCTCGAGATGGGAGGAGGTCCTCTTTCAAAAGTAATTTCGTCCCATCTGCTATAGCTTGAAGAATTCCCAACGGACCAGCATATTCAGGCCCAATACGCTGTTGGATCGCTGCGGATATTTCTCTTTCTAACCAAACAATGACGAGTACCCCTATCGTGATTTCCAATATCAGGGTCAAAATAGGTATAATCCATATCAGTCCATAGACTTCTTTGAAAAATCCCGATGTAGAGAAAGAATTGATAGTTTGTACTTCTGTTGTATCAATTATCATTTCAACGATCAACTTCTCCCATAATGATATCTATACTACCTAATATCGTCATGATATCAGCCAATTTCATTCTTTTAACTAGCTCTGGAAGAATTTGCAAATTGATAAAACCGGGTGGACGAATTTTCCATCTCCAGGGGAAAACACTATTATCTCCTATCAAATAAATCCCTAATTCCCCCTTTGGGGCTTCCACTCTGGCATAAAGTTCTTGTTTCGACAATTCAAAATTCGGTGAAGGTTTTTTACTTATAAATCGATATGCAAAATCATTCCATTCGGAATTCTTTGCTCTATCAAAGCGTCGGACTTCTAAATTCTCATAGGGTCCTCCAGGAATTCCCTCTAGAGCCTGTTGAATCATTTTTATGGATTCCTTCATTTCACCGATTCGTACTAAATAACGAGCTAATGAATCTCCTTCTTTTTGCCATTGGATTTCCCAATCGAATTCATTGTAACACTCATAATTATCAACTTTACGAAGATCCCATTGGATTCCAGAAGCTCGTAACATTGGCCCGGATAAACCCCAATTTACTGCTTCTTCTCCACCAATAATACCCACTCCTTCCACTCGTTCCAAAAAAATGGGATTCCGTGTAATAAGTTTTTGATATTCAACAACTCCTGTTAAGAAATAATCGCAGAAATCGAAACATTTCTCTATCCACCCATAAGGTAGATCCGCAGCTACCCCCCCGATACGGAAATAATTATGCATCATTCGCATACCTGTGGCGGCTTCGAATAGATTGTATATCAATTCTCTCTCTCTGAAAATATAAAAGAAAGGAGTCTGTGCACCGATATCTGCCATAAAAGGTCCAAGCCATAACAAATGAGAAGCTATACGGCTCAATTCCAGCATAATAACTCTGATATAGCTAGCTCTTTGAGGTACTTGAACATTTTCCAATTTTTCTGGTGCATTTACCGTTATTGCCTCTGTGAACATAGTAGCTAAATAATCCCACCGTGTTACATAAGGTAGATATTGTAGAATTGTTCGGTTTTCCGCTATTTTTTCCATTCCTCTGTGTAAATAGCCCAATATGGGTTCACAATCAATAACATCTTCACCATCGAGAGTAAGGATCAATCGAAGAACACCATGCATTGATGGGTGGTGAGGACCCATATTGACTATCATGAGATCTTTTCTTGTAACCGGTACAGTCATAACTTTTCCAGTCATATCTTTTCTTCCTGAATTCATTATTCCATGAATTCCTCAAAGTGAGGCTCATCAAAATGAAAAATCGAATACTACTAAATTCCAAAAAATTCAAACGATGAAATTAACGAGTTTGTGGTTCCCGAATATTCAATTGATCCATTAATTTATTATAACGTACTTGATTTTTCTTTGACAAATAAGCCAGCAACCGTCGGCGTTTTCCCAGAATTTTTCGTAGAGCCCTTTCCGATACAAAATCTTTTTTGTGCAATTCGAAATGGGAAGTAAGCCTCTGTATCTTATTGGTGAAACTGAATACTTGAAATTCAACAGAACCTTTGTTTTCTTCTTGTGGAATAATGGGAGTGGATGAATTTTGGACCATAAATAACAAAATTTTTCTATCTTTTTTCTTTTTCATGGATGATTTTTCCGATCAGGAAAAATCAAAAAATCAGGATTATGCCAGTTATTTGAATCTAGTTTTGGATTTATTCATATACTACTTTGTTATTCTATCCAAATCAAATGGAAGATTTGATTTGGATAGCAGGAGATAATCCATTTCTGTATTAAGGAAAAATGTCTTTAACGACAATTTGAAGAACTCTGCTAATTTCTTGATTCCTATGTTGGTATAGGAAATACACTATTTTCGAATTCTAGATTTTGGATACATACGTATCCTTAACATACTGAAACGACTTCCATTATTGGTATTAAACCAATAGCGATTCATACATAATAAATCTTCGAATCGGAAATTTGGCCAAAGAAAAGATTTGCATTTCACGAATTCATTGGGATCTGTATTTAGTTCCTTCTCATTGAAAACATTGAATAATTGGCTAGAGTTTTTTTTTTGTTTTCTTTTTTTTTTTTTTTTCTTTCCATCGGATCGCTTTCTATCCCTAACATTCCAATTAGGGTAATTGAAAGAACTTAAAATTCGCAATTCTCGACAACGCCTAGAAGATAGAATATCTTCAGGACGAAGGAAGTCCTGACTTTGATGCTCATTTTCATTGAACAATGAGATATTGATACTTATCATTTGATATAAAATGGATTTCCCGTCTATTTTCTGACATAGACGAAATTCGTCGAATTTCAGATATTGATTTTCTAACAAAGAGGGGACACTGTCACTTTTCTCTGTTAACATTTCCATTAGTTCCAAATCTATCTCGCCTTTCTCGATCAATTTGGTACTTACTTGTTGTGGATCTCTTCTACGAGGTATAGGAATCCCCTTTTCCTTTTTTTGCAGATAGTCTTTGAACAGTCTAAGCAGGTGATAGCTCTCGTCTATCCCACTTTTTATTTTTTTCTTGGTTTCGGGGGTATCCAATCTTAATTGGTAAAGGAAAGATTTTTTGATCAAGAAATCAAATTCTTGCATGTCATTTAATCCTCTGATTATCTTCTTTTTCTTTTTTTCTTCACTTCCCGGTTCTGGTTCATAACGCACTTGTACTATAAAATCTTGTTCTGACTTATTTGTTTTTTTGACATTAAAAATTTTTCCCGCGTTAATAGCTTCCTGCATAGCTTCGTCTTCCGTTTTTTTGCCGTCTTTTGGATCTTTATTTTTTGGATCTTTATTTTTTGGATCTTTATTTTTTGGATCTTTATTTTTTGGATCTTTACGAGGATCCAAATCAAAAAGAAGGAATTTGATTGGCGTAATCCATGGTTTCTTTTTATATTCATTTAAAAGTAGTACCAATTCTGGGAAGAACCAATGAGATCCTATATGGAATCCAAAAACCGTTTCTTCATTCCTTTTTTTCCATTCTTTATTCATTTTCTTCCAATCCAAAAAATCTTCTTTTTGATTTTTTTTTTGATCCGAATCTTCTTCTTGATCTGAATCTTCTTCTTGATCTTCTTTTTGATCCGAATCTTCTTTTTTACCTTCTTTTTGATCCGAATCTTTTTTTTTACCTTCTTTTTTACCTTCTTTTTGATCTTCTTTTTTACCTTCTTTTTGATCTTTTTTTTGATCTTTTTTTTGATCTTTTTTTTGATCTTTTTTTTGATCCGAATCTTCTTTTTGGACCATATATTTTTTGGTCAAATTGTTTTGGATTCTTTCTTCTTCAGTCTTAGTATTTTGATAACCACCTATCAGTGGATTGACCCACAGTTTATTGTTATTAGTATAGGTATCTATATCGCTCTTTTTTGTAAGGAGAATTCGACAATCAAAATATTTTCTATCTTGATTTTTCCATGGATAAGAAAAACTTTCTAAATCTTCTAGATGATCACTAATAGCTAGACTGACAAATCGAGAAATAGATAAGTTCTTTTTATCTTTATCCCCATAGTTCATATATATATTTGCTAAAAGATCATATCTGTAGTTTTTTTTTAATTTTTCTTTTAGACTAAGGAATGAATCAAATCCATAGGAATCAAATGGCATTGAGTCTTTATTTGGAATCATACAATGTTGATTCATTCGATTTCGCCATTCTTGCGGTTCTAATTGGGACCATTTGGTCTGAGATAAATTGTATTGATAATGACCCCTTAACCAGTTTTTCCACAATTGACTCTTAGTCATGTTTCTTATGACTTGATTTGGAATTAAATATCCTCGATAATAATCTTTCATTTGATCCTTAATAAAAGGATAGGTTTCCTTTTCCTTATATTGAAGTAAAGAACTAAAGTGATATTTGTTAAGGAATGGGCTTTGTGATAATTTGTAAAATACATATTCTTGGGACAAGGAAGATAAGTCATAATCCATTTTTGAATGATTCTTTTTTTGAGTCCAAAAAAAGTTCATTGTATTTTGATCTCTTTCCTTCTTCCCTTTTTGATTTGTTTTATTCTTGTAAATGAATTTCTTCATTTTTTTTTTTTATTGATTCAAAGAAAAGTTGCGAATTTTTCCTAGTCCTAGGAAGGTTGTTAATCATCCATAGCAAGATATTTATGGATGTTTTTTCAATGAAATATTTGAGAAAATAACCTGATTTGCGTATTAATCGAATAGTATTTCTTTGAAATATCTTCCAAATAGGTTTCTGTGATTCCGGTCTTTTATCATCACAAATGAGAAGTATTTTGTTCTTTTCTTTTGTGATTTGTTCTATTTCATTTCTGATTCTGATTGTTCCATCAGACCAATTTTGCATTTGTATTTCTATTACTGACTCAATTGTCAAATTCATGGATGGGATTTCAATGGTGGGTTCATGAATAATATTCTTATTGATTTTGGAATCTTTTCCATTTTCAGTCGGTTCATATACTTTTCTTTTTTTTCCTTCGAAAACTTCGAAAAGTAGAAAAGATTTCTTTTTCACTTCTCTCATTTTTTTTAAAAGATCTTTAAAAATGGGTTGAAAAAAGGAACGTTGCCTTTGGGGAGACCCAAAAGGTACGCGTGTTTCTCTTCCAAAAACTGTTAAAAAAGTTGATTTTCTTACTTTTTCTTTTCTACTTCGCCAAGGTTTCAAACGAAAAGGAAATAGAATCTTGATCTGAATACCATCATTTAACCAATTCATGGGAAATCTGTTTCTGATAATGCAACACCATTATAAATACATTTAACA
>JAMFTS010002144.1:20000-25044 GCA_028095005.1 Rhynchospora pubera | reverse complement strand
TCTTTCTCCCATTCCTTGAAATCCTCATCCCATTCGGATGATTGGAATAAAACCATCCGGCAAGATTTTTAGCTATTATCAAAGAAGGTAATACAATTTTTTTTCTAAGAAAAGAGTGGGTAATAAAAGCAAACCTCTCATTTGTTGAGTGAACTCATCTGCATCCCAAGTTTCTGCTATGGATCGACGTCGTTCTTCTTCGCTCTCTTTTCTTCTCATCTTGCTGTTTTTCCTTTTCTCTACCAAATCGATTTCCTTTATCTTTTCCTCTTGCAAGATTTTCCGTTCTTGTTTTCTCCCCACCGAATTCCTAAGAATGAAAAAAATCTTGAAAAGATTTCAAAAGATACCAAAACAAAAAAAAAAAGATTTTTCGAAAAAAAGAAAAAAGCTTGTTTTCTACTCGATCAAAAAAAAGCGGGAATGTGGATGTGGTTGATACAAGTCCCAAATAACTGTTTTACGTTTTAGACCACGCATGCTTCCTTTGATTGCACCTCGATAATAATCCGGTACTTGCGAGTAATGTACCAAAACTATATTTCTTGATTGCGGCCATTCGTCCTCCTCATCTTCTTCTTCTGCTCATCTGATTTCTTCTTCTCATCAGATTTCTTCTTCTCATCTTCTTCCTTCTTCTCATTGGATTCATTCTTCTCATCTTCTTCCTTCTTCTCATTGGATTCCTTCTTCTCATCTCTTCCTTCTGCTCATCGGATTTCTTCTTCCCCTGCAGAGCCACATCACTATCATCCATTACATAAAGGAGATGTCTCTGAATTTGCGCAAATAAATTTGCGCGAATACTTGTTTTTCCCTTTCCCTTTCCTCGTCTTTTTTTTGTTTTTCCCCTTCTTCCCCATATTTTTCCTGAGCTTCACTGTCTTCTTTTTCTGGCCGTTCTTCCCTCACTTGCAGGTCGTCCATAAAGCCACTTAGCAATCGAGGAAGATCTTTCTTGATTTCCTGGAAATCTTTTTGAAAAAAATTAAAAAAGTTCCTTCCCTTTTTTGGCTTTTTTAGAACTTTTTTAGGAGTTGGATCAGCCACAATTATTGTGTACAACAGGGTTTGTGGACTGCGGTGTACTCGTTCCATCCAACGTAAGTGATCGTGGGCATCCATAAGGACTGCACTCAATGATGGAAATAGTTGGATTACGGGATTAATAAGCGCCTTTTTAGATTTCAATTTTTCATATAGTTTTTTATGACTGTCTTCGTGATCTTCTCTTTTTTTTTTTTCGAATTTTTTCATTTGTTGTGTCAGATCAGCTATAGTAAATGGATTTCCTATGTGTTTCAGAGGCGCTCTTTCTGATATCCTACGATTTGATCCCTTCAAAAGGGGATCCTTCCGTTTAGAAAAGCATAGTTCTTCATTTTCATCATTACATAATCTGGCTCTTTTTTCGAGGATATCTAGAGCAAGAAATCCCTCTTTCTCTTCTAGAACTTTGATTCGACTTCTTAATTCATTGATTAAGTTGTACTTTTTTTTTTCATTTCTATAAATCCATTTATAATATAAATATTTCTTAGATTTAGAGAATTTTTTTAATCTTTTTAATTCAGATAATTTTCTTAATGCATTTACTATTCTTAATTTCTTTGTTTTCGGATCCGAAAACCAAAAAGAATTGATTAAAGCTAGTTGTTTTACTAGCGTGTCCAAATACTCCTTGAAACCATGTCTATATGTAAAAGATATTCTTTTCTTCCCATCACTTAGACATGTACCAAAATAATATTGCCCCATTTCATTTTGTACAGGAATGTCTTGTACAGCACGCTCGTACAATCGATTTTTTTGGTTTTGGATATATCGTAATGGACGATTCCATCGTCTAGAATCAAAAAGATTAGTAACTAATATTCTTGTAAACGCGAATTTAGTCTTTTCCTGCTCTTCTTGATTTCTAACTAATTGAGTATTCTTCGTTTTGGAACTTGTTTTTCCATTTCTTTTTTCCTGCCTTTCTTGATTTTGCTCTTTCATCTGCTTTATTTTTTCTAGTGTTTCGGCTTTTTTGTTTCTCCGTTTCTGATTGACCAAAGGATATGGAACGCTACCTAAATAGAAGATACAGATGACAAAAGAGAAAATACGGAAGACTTCTTCCATAGAAGATATATATGTCCAATCCATGAGAGTGTACTTCCAATGCAACACAAGACCCTTGTAGTTCGTTGATTTATAAAAATAAAAATAAGTTTGCCGTACCCAGAATAATACCAATCCAAGCCATTTTATGAAGAAAATTTGAGCAATGAACCAAGCACCAAAACTGCTTATGATGAACAACATTTTGTTGTTACATCGAAACATATAAATGTTGGCTAATCTAGCCAACGTTGCGCTTGGTAAAACAAAATGATTTAATAATTGAAAAATCACATTACTCAGGAATACACATTGAATACCGAAATTACGTATGGAATTTCGGGTAGTTAGTCCATATTCATAATCCAAAAAGTCCTCGTCATTATACGATGCGAAATGAAACAAAACATATAAAGCAACTAGCATAGTTATTGTATGAGCCTGACTCAATGCTAGATGCAGAGGGAAATAATAAACTGATACGAGCATTATAAGTTGCCCGACAAGAAAACCAGTTGTCGACGCAACATTCCTCTCGCTCCCTTCTTCCATAACACGAGTTTTAATAAGAAAGAAAAAAGAGGGTCCTATCGAGAATGCGCTTAAAAATCCAAAATAAAGTCCGAATACGACGACCGATTTTGTAGTTTTACTACAAAAAGTTTGTACAATGCGAATTATCATTTTCATTTCTCTTCGATTTTTAAGATATTGGTTGTTTATTAGAAAATTAGGTAATATTTCTTCACTGATTTCCAAAAAGAAATATCCTTTTTCACGAAAAAAATCCCATTAGTTGCTCATTATTCATCGACCCCTAAGATCGATCTAGTAATGATCAAATTTCTATTCTCTTTACTAAATCATGTAAAACTTGATGTTCAAAAAAATTCGGAAAATCTTATTTATTTATCGTAATAGGAATCTTATTTATTTATCGTAATAGTTTCTTATTACTAAGAATAACATATTCAATTCCTAGAATTGATAAAATAGTATTGAATTGCATAACAAAATGATTATACTAATCAAATAGTATTTTGTAAGGGCATGTTGGTATAGTTATCTATTCATCTGCATATTCCAATTTTTTTGGAATTGCATTTGGAACAACAGAGTTCGAACTAGATCATATAGTTATTGTATTCAATACATTCGATACGGTGCAAAAAATTCTCTCTAGTTTGGGATAGTATATGCATAAGTAAGATTCTTACTTAGAATCTATGCAATTATTTCTATTCTCTTTACTAAATTAGATAAAACTTGATGTTCCAAAAAATTCTCTCTAGTTTGGGATAGTATATGCATAAGTAAGATTCTTACTTAGAATCTATGCAATTATTTCTATTCTCTTTACTAAATTAGATAAAACTTGATGTTCCAAAAAATTCGGAAAATCTTCTTGTTTATTTCGTAATAGGAATCTTATTTATTTATCGTAATAGTTTCTTATTACTCAGAATAACATATTCAATTCCTAGAATTGATAAAATAGTATTGAATTGCATAACAAAATGATTATACTAATCAAATAGTATTTTGTAAGGGCATGTTGGTATAGTTATCTATTCATCTGCATATTCCAATTTTTTTGGAATTGCATTTGGAACAACAGAGTTCGAACTAGATCATATAGTTATTGTATTCAATACATTCGATACGGTGCAAAAAATTCTCTCTAGTTTGGGATAGTATATGCATAAGTAAGATTCTTACTTAGAATCTATGTAATTATTTCTATTCTCTTTAGTAAATCACATGAAACTTGAATGAACTCCATATATGGATTTTCGACAGAATCGATTTCTATATTGATATGAATTGAAAAAAGGAACAAAAACCAGAATCGATTTCTATATTGATATGAATTGAAAAAAGGAACAAAAACCGGTTTCGTTCCGAAAAAACGTGAGGATTTGCAAGAAGTATAAATAAATGGGATGGGAATGGATTGATAAGATATTCCCAGAGCAAAATTCTGCTATTTCCTTCCAATTCTAGGATCTTTTCTATAGAAAATATAGATATATATATACAATGGCAAAATAGATCTGATTTCCTTCTTGATTCTTTTTCGTTTCTATTCTGTCTTTCCTAGGAAAAACAGAATAGTCAGGCAAACTGGAGAGTTTGATTTAGTAATTTAGGAAACTCGATGTTCAAAAAAATTCGGAAAATTTCTTCTATTTGATCCATTGGAAGGCTTTTTTGATAGAGTAAGACAGAATGGATTCAAAAAAAAAGATGTTTGACATATCATATATATTAGAGACAGTCATATATTGATGATATGCAAATATCATCTTTCATATATATTCTAATATAATAGAAAAAGATTGATGATATGAGAATACTATCTTCCATATATGAAATGAGACATGGAACGGAGACACTACGACGAAGTTCCGGGAGTTACAAAGAAAGCTTGGGACTTATATTGTTTATGGGTTGAGAACAAAAGTTGAACTCTAAGAGGTAGAATATGCCGTTGTTCCTCAGTAGCTCAGTGGTAGAGCGGTCGGCTGTTAACTGATCGGTCGTAGGTTCGAATCCTACTTGGGGAGATTGGATTAGTTCTTAATGAACTAATAAAGAATTTCATGAAATAAAGGCTTTGACCCTTAGCGGGAGGCCCCATCTTTTTTTCTATTGCAAAAGAGCTTCTTGTATCAAATTGTGTTCTATAAACCTTATTTCTTATTAATAAGAAATAAGGTTTATTAGCTATGCTACTAATAAATAATACTTTTACTTTCTCCGGTATTAATACTTTGGTCATTTCAACACATGACCATACCCCCAATTCCATAACTCTGCGTTGGCTATCCCGATCATGAATTTCCTACCCCCAGAGGGAAAGTCAAGGACCTTTCTTTTTAGGCTTTGGGCTAGGAGGGACTCGAACCCCCGACACCGTGGTTCGTAGCCACGTGCTCTA
>JAMFTS010002144.1:0-7500 GCA_028095005.1 Rhynchospora pubera | reverse complement strand
GAAAGATCTCCCTCCAAGCCGTACATACGACTTTCGTCGAATACGGCTTTCCACAGAATTCTATATGGATCTATGAGATCGAGTATGAAATTCTGTTTACTCACTTGAGATTGAGTATCCGTTTCCCTCCTTTTCCTGTTAGGATTGGAAATCTTGTATTTTACATATCCATACGATCGAGTCCTTAGGTTTCCGAAATACATAGTTGAATGTAAAAAAAGTGCTTCGAATCATTGCTATTTGACTCAGACCTGTTCTGAAAAAGTCGAGGTATTTCGAATTGTTTGTTGACACGGACAAAGTAAGGGGAAAACCTCTGAAATGATTTTCATATTGGGACCCTGGACATCTAATAGTTCCGAATCGAATCTCTTTAGAAAGAAGATCTTTTGTCTCATGATAGCCTGCTCCAGTCCCCTTACGAAACTTTCGTTATTGGGTTAGCCATACACTTTACATGGTTTCTAGCGATTCACATGGCATCATCAAATGATACAAGTCTTGGATAAGAATCTACAACGCACTAGAACGCCCTTGTTGACGACCCTTTACTCCGAGAGCATCTCGGGTTCCTCGAACAATGTGATATTTCACACCGGGTAAATCCTTCACCCTTCCTCCTCTTACTAATACTATAGAATGTTCTTGTAAATTATGGCCAATACCTGGTATATAAGCAGTGATTTCAAATTTAGAGGTTAATCGTACTCTGGCAACTTTACGTAAGGCAGAGTTTGGTTTTTTTGGGGTTGATAGTGGAAAAGTTGACAGATAAGTTACCCTTACTGTCTCTCTACAGAACCGTACATGAGATTTTGACCTCATACAGCTCCTCGTTCAATTCTTTCGAAGTAATTGGATCCTTTTCTTCGTTCGAGAATTTCTTCCCTTCTTCCACTCCGTTTCGAAGAGTAACTAAGACCAATTCAGTCACGTTTTCATATTCCAATTGAAGACTTTTCATTTATGATCAAAGGAAAAGATTTCTCTTTTACGAACATATGCGGATCAAATCACGATCTTCTATCTAAATAAGAACAAGAACTCTTTCTCGATAGAAATCCCTTTGCCTCTCATCCTTAGAGAATTAGAAAGAAGGATCCTTTTTGAGTTTCAATTTTGTCATTTTTGAGAGCTCTTCGATCTTCTACTTATTTGTTTTGTTCTATTTCCTTTTTTCGATTTCCTTTTTTTCCTGGATTCTTTCATTTCATTTCGATTTTTCTTATTCTATCCCATAGGTATACCCTTTGAATCAATAGAGAACCTTTTCTTCTGTATGAATCTATATTATTCCATTCCAATTTCTTCCGGATACCTCCCAAGGAAAATCCCCAATTGAATCCAAAATTGACGGGTTAGTGTAAGCTTATCCATGCGGTTATGCACTCTTGAAATAGGAATCAACTTTCGGAAAGATTCTGGTCTTTCGTGCTTTGGTGAGTTGTCCGAGATCCTTTCGATGACTATGTTGTGTTTGAAGGGATATCTATACGATCCGATCGATTGCGTAAAGCCCGCGGTAGCAATGGAACCGGGGAAAGTATACAGAAAAAAGAGTTCTTTTCTATTATATTAGTATTCGTTTTAGTAGAAGTTAGTGATCCCCCTAGTGATCCTGGCTCTGTGAGTCCTTTCTTCCGTAATGAATTTTGAGCACCAGCCTTACATTTTTCCTCTGTGGGCCGAGGAGATAGGGGCTCAGCTCAGCAGGAAGAGGGTTGTACCATGAGAGAAGCACGGGGGTCAACCTGCTTCAAATATACAAGATGGATTCTGGCAATCCAATGGAGTTGGACCCTCATGTCGATCCGAATGAATCCGTTTTTCTACTCTGTTTTTCTACTCTGGTTGTTCGCCTAAACAAGAAAGGAATTCTTGTTTAGGCAGTTTATATCATCCGTACATAGTGCTTTGATCTAAGATTGAAATTTATGCTTGTATGAACTAAGGTCCAAAATATCGAATAAACAAGTGTTTCCACGACTCTACCAACACCCGGCCAATCCTCTTCCACGCTAGGCCTTTTCCCTTTTTCATGGCTACATATCTTTACGGATAAGGAATGGGAAATCTTTCTCCTGTTCCACAAATCAAATGGTTCATTTCCTCCGGGAGAAGCCATCTCTTTCTCAACAATATTTTGGTCATTTGATCCAATAGCCTTTCGTTAGATAGGAACAGATTCGCTAAATACTGATAACTCTCGAACAGAATATGAGAGGAGAAAGATCCTTTAGATAAGGAACTATTGATTCTAAGTCTTCTTTGCCATCTCTGACGACGCCCCAACAATTCGTAGTACTTTCTCCCTTATGGAACCAACTGTCTTCTTCTATATATGAAGAAGGATGCTTATTTAGGTCAGGACTCTTCTCATCTAAATGATCATCTGAAAAAAATTCTCGAGGTGAAAGCCAAAAGTACAGGTATATGACTACGAGAAAGAATGGCTCCGAAGGTTCCCAAATAAATCGGTTTATTATAAAAAAGCTTTGTTCTTTTGAAAATCTGTCTTGTTTCTGGTGCTGAATTGTTTCATTCTCCGAGAACTCCGAATCATTCTCTTGAAGCTCCTCCTCTTGAAGCTGATCTTCCTCAAGATAAAAAAGGCCAGGTTGCCCTGAAATGACTCGGCCCAATAAGGAAGTCCCGATTTTATAAGCTTTTTGATATTCTCAATTTCGAGATTATCAAATATATAGCGAAATATTCTAGGAGACCGGACTATGTCTATTTCTATTTGATTTTCATTGAAGAAATCGTTCTCTATCTTCTGCGGGTTCACGGCTTCATGCTCTTCTTCAAACTCCGATTCGTTTATTTCTATTTCATTTCTCAATCTACTACGATAACGGGTAGAAAAAGAATTCTGTTGCATCATATCTAACGGATTCTTTGGTTCGGACCGAAGAAGTAATGTCTCACTGCTATTTTTTTCTATCCATGAGCATCCCACCAGAAAGCCTTCTAATTCTAATAGGTTCTGAACTAGCTGAGAATCATTCTCAAGAAATTCAGAAGAAGTGATCCAATTTTTGACATCGGGTCCGGGTGAAAGACCAAAGATCTTGAGTGACCAATCCGGCAGAACAACTCAAAAGATAAAGAAGTATCGTTATTTTCTTCAAATTTGTTTCAAGTTCGACGTACCATTTGTACAAATAAGAACTCCATATTTTATTCCTCGCGATAGGGTCCTGCATATAGATATATATAGGATCTATGGGAAAATTGCTTAGAAATATATTTTGTGCAAAAACTCTTCCTATCTGATACAAAAAGATCCTATGATCCTGAAACCATCTTATGTGAGTTTGAAAATCCCAAGTCTGTCTAAAAGAAGCGAATCGAATTGAATTCGTTTCTTCTATTATGTATTTCCTCTGTGTAATACTAATTGATAGGACCTCATTGTTAAGTGCTACAAGATGTTGTGCATTCGAACTCATGGTTATAGACCCAAATTTCTTACTATCGAATATTTGATTTTCCAAGCCAAATCCCCTAGTATATGAAAGAATCCGGAAGTACCTTCGTTGTTCTGGAATAGTAAGCCTTCGTATCTTAATGAATGTATTAAATTTATTCAGGCCTATTAGAGCGGGATCCACTTCTCGGGGAATATGAGTCGAAGCAATAACTAGAATATTTCTAGTAAAACATCTTTGACGATCCTTGGAATTGGAAAGAGAGCTCTCTTCTAGATGGAGGGATAAATACCTCAACTCATCCCGATCCAGATCATGAATGTTTGGAATCCATACTATACAAGGAGATAGTGTTTTTGCCAAATCGAATTGCACGGTCATATCCCAATAAAATGGGTTATTGCTAGTTAGCCTATCCTGTGTCATATTGAAAAGAATCTTATCAAAATTAATATTCTTAGCAATATCGCCACTATCATCAACATCAAAATCATCAACATCAAAAGGAATAGAAGTAATACCCTCATCCTCACAGTCGTCGAATTCACCTCCAACCCAATATGATTCACCATCCAAAAAGACCAAAAAGACGCCTCGTAAAAATCGCAATCGTAATCGTATAAATACCGGTACTCGAGCGGATATATCTTAATGAAAGGAAGATAAGAATTTTTCGCTAGGGATTTGACCAAATAGGATCGCCCAATTCCTATAGAACCTATCACTAAAACACTCCTAGAAGGGTACGGGGCTAAGCGAAGCGAAAAGGGGGTTGGACGAGATGACAAATGAAAAGTCCCCCACGAGGTTATTGTCTCATAATAAGCAAGAAATATCCGTCTTTCCGCTAAACAGGATTTATTGAACTCATAATTCAATAGATCCTTTTGCTGCATTTCAAATAAGTACCGTAAATAATTGGATCCAGGTTGTTCCACTATTTCATCTAAAAGATTACTCTGAGTCAAACTCCATAGAATTTCATTAATCCTTTTTTCTGTACTTAAGGTGCAGAGCTGAACCACAAATTCTTTTTCTTGATCATCAACCCAATCGGTGTCCGCCACCCAGGATTCTATTTCATCATCCCAGTTCCCCACCTTTTTTCTTTTCCTTATCAATGAATACATCTCTATACTTGTAGGACTTAGATGTCTCGTATTTATAAAAAAATGATTTGATTGATGAAATTATTTGGGATGAGACTTATGAAAGAACTTATGCGATAGGTGAGATAAGAGATGAGCAAATCGATCCGATTTCGATTCTCAGATTCTTCCTGAAAAAGTAGTAGGTATCCTAGTTCTATCAGAAAATTGAAGAATTCTCCTATGTATTCTTCCAGAATAACATAGTATTTTTGCAGGAATAGCAATAACTGGACGGGGATTCTCTATAAATCCAATGGGATCCTGGAAAATAACTGGAAAGGGATCCTCTAAATTCTCTGACCTGAAAGAAGATATAGGATACCTATCCCTAAGTTTTTCCAACTCCATGAAGCATGATGGATTTGCCCAAGATTTGATCTTTTCAAAATCTAGAAATAACTGACGACAGGTTTTGCAAATGAAGGTAAGACCTCTACAAGCGAGATATCCAGCAAAAAGAAGAAGGAAAAGAATTGAAAAGAGGAACTCAGCCGATATCAATGACTTATTCCTATATGAGAAGAATAATGAAAATGTACAAGAAAGAAAAGGAGAAGACCCATTAAAAGAATCAGTCTTTGTTCGAGACAGATTAGTCTTTTTTCGGAGTAGCTGTACTAAATGAAGATTTGAAATCTTCTTACTTATCAGAGTCCATTTCATCAAAATCTTCTCACTTATCAGAGTCCATTTCATCAAAATCTTCTCAAGATATACCCATGGTATATCCAGAATATCTTGAATTTTGGATATCACGGTTGGGAATATAAAATAGGAAAAAATCTCGGAAAGGATGAATCTGAAATATTTGAACCCGCTCGTAGTAAAGATCGTGAGCAGCCATTCTTTGTAAATAGTCCATTCTAAGTAAATAATATTTTCTTCAATATTCCCTTCGAAAAGTTTTACAGAAAAAAGTTTTTTTTTATTGATTATTTTGATATTTCTTTTTTTAACGTATTTCTTTTTACTTCGAAAACCAAAAAGACTCCTTTTTTCCTTCTTTCCGGATGGTAAAGATTTCTCAGAACATGGATTTGATCCACAGTCCATGTTTGAATTGACACTGAGATACTGATGCAAGTTCTTCATTTTTGAATCAGATCGATTCATATCTGAAAAAGATTGCCAAAAAGTTTTTTCCAATCTAAAAAGGTCCGCGATCGAGGAACTAGCTCTAGAAACGACTGGATCAGATTGAATTGGGTCTTAAAAGGTCCGCGATCGAGGAACTAGCTCTAAAAACGACTGGATCGGATTGAATTGCATAAAGAGTTCTTGGAAAAATGAAAGATGTATAGAATCTATTATAGAATTTTTGATACAATTTATACATGAAAGATTTGTACAAGTTCTCTCTTTTGTCGCTACTTTTTGGAAAATCCTGATCCTGAGGTATGTTTATGTCAGATACCCTTGCAGAAAGACTCAAAACAAAATGTTTTTTTTGACCGACGTACAAAGAAACTATTTTGTTGCGAATAAATGAGATATTGAGGAATTTTTCGATATGTAAGATCCTCATTATTGATACGAATTTTTTCCACAAAAAAGGGAAATCTTTTCTTACAAGAGACCCAGAACCAAAAGTGATGTAGATCATTCCAAAATCGAAGTCCATTTGCTTTATAAAAAGAAGATATCATAGAACTTCTATGAAATGCTTTCACGGGATTCAGCCAATTGTCTCGATCATGGGGTATGATGGAGAAATAGGAATCCGTGTTATCAAAGGATTTCATGCGATTCTTTCTACTATGGGATGAGTCAATCATCCACTTTGATATTTCGTTGAAATAAAATGGGAATATTCTTTCTTCATTGATCCATAATTTCGATCCTTGGGAAGTATTATGATCGTCCAATCTTTGAGAAGTATTATGATCGTTCAATAAGAAGGGTTTCAATTTCTTCAAAAGAACGATTTGAAGACGTAGTGGTTCGAACGACTTCTCCTGGATCGGATCTTTCAATTCATAAATGTACATCTCAGAACTATGAATGGCGATATTCCCGATATGTACAGAGAATCGGGGATATAACCAGTACAAAAACTTACGGAAAAAAGATAAGTAACTTAAGTAACTTATGAAAAAAGAGACGTGCCATGGGCAAAAGGACAAGAAATAACTTAGTGAAAGTGAATTCGTATATGTCGAAAATTTCGGACCAATCAATCAAATCCCAATAACTCGAAAAATCAGTGATTTGGCATCGTAATTGATCTCGTAAATCTCGTAATTGATCGAAGACTACTTGAAGCTTCTCCTGTTTCGAAGGAGAAATATCCCAGGAAATCTTCCTGGAGATTCTGGAACTCATTCGACCATTTGCTATATGCATCAGGATACCCATTCCTGGATCTCTGGGTTCGACAAATAAAAGGGTCGAACCATTTCTTCTCACTCTTTGCCCAATTGGATAAATGTTGATTGATCGTAGATTTCGTCCTAGTTCGATGATTCATACTATCTTTTCCAATGGAATCCTTATTCGGCTCCGTTATTGATAGAATGAATCGATTTACCATTTCTGCAAATCGATCTCTGCATTCGATTTCTCCTTCGGAATCATAGAATACCCGGGGGAAAATAGGATGAATTGAGACGGTTTTTTGTAAATACCTAATTATTTTGAATAGATCCACCAGTTCTTTATGTTCCGATCGCCGCCTGAAGGGGACAAAAGAAACACCCAATTTTCTCTTCCAAAGAGCCTTCTCTACAGGGGACCTCTCCGTAGGACTCGAACCCAGATAAAGTTCTGACCATCTGTCAGAGAAAAAAGAATGAATGGATCTTGTAGGATTCCCAAGAAATTCTTCGATTTCTTCCGGAAGCAGATTATTATTCATCCGCTTTTCACCTTCTGCGGATAGCCGGAACTTTGAGGAAGATCCAAAAAGAAATTTCGGGAAT
>JAMFTS010006044.1:10000-12500 GCA_028095005.1 Rhynchospora pubera | reverse complement strand
GGGGATTCCGTGGGTCGTTTAGGGCCAATTCATGGGTCGTTTATGGCCGATCCGAAACCGACAAAATTTCTTTGCCGACAAGCGCGGATCGGTCCATGGCATTCCAACACCCCTCCAGCAGGTTGCCAAGCTGCCATCATCGGGGATTCCGTGGGTCATTTAGGGCCAATTCATGGGTTGTTTGGCCGATCCGACAAAATTTCTTTGCCGACAAGCGCAGATCGGTCCATGGCATTCCAACACCCCTCCAGCAGGTTGCCAAGCTGCCATCATCGGGGATTCCGTGGGTCGTTTAGGGCCAATTCATGGGTCGTTTGGCCGATCCGAAACCGACAAAATTTCTTTGCCGACAAGCGCGGATCGATCCATGGCATTCCAACACCCCTCCGGCAGGTTGCCAAGCTGCCATCATCGGGGATTCCGTGGGTCGTTTAGGGCCAATTCATGGGTCGTTTGGCCGATCCGAAACCAACAAAATTTCTTTGCCGACAAGCGCGGATCGGTCCATGGCATTCCAACACCCCTCCGGCAGGTTGCCAAGCTGCCATCATCGGGGATTCCGTGGGTCATTTAGGGCCAATTCATGGGTCGTTTGGCCGATCCGACAAAATTTCTTTGCCGACAAGCGCGGATCGGTCCATGGCATTCCAACACCCCTCCAGCAGGTTGCCAAGCTGCCATCATCGGGGATTCCGTGGGTCGTTTAGGGCCAATTCATGGGTCGTTTGGCCGATCCGAAACCGACAAAATTTCTTTGCCGACAAGCGCGGATCGATCCATGGCATTCCAACACCCCTCCAGCAGGTTGCCAAGCTGCCATCATCGGGGATTCCGTGGGTCGTTTAGGGCCAATTCATGGGTCGTTTGGCCGATCCGAAACCGACAAAATTTCTTTGCCGACAAGCGCGGATCGGTCCATGGCATTCCAACACCCCTCCAGCAGGTTGCCAAGCTGCCATCATCGGGGATTCTGTGGGACGTTTAGCTTGTCTGGCACGCTCCAACAGAGCGGAGGGTCACATCGGACCATCCCGTGGCCCGTTTCGGACCAGTCCGTAGCTCATCGGACCAGTCGGTGTCAGGGGGAAACACCGCTGCAGCGTGCCAAGCTGCAGCCTTGGATGGGTTGCCAACCCAATTCCAAGTCGAATACACCCTACCCCCTAATAGACAAGATGCATTTTTTCCCTTCTTATAGTACCGTAGTTACCAACCCCTGAAAAACCCCTCACGCTTTTTGGTGCCCGTTCCACGCTTTTCGGCCATAGAGAGCTTGTCTGCCACGCTCCAACAGAGCGGAGGGTCACATCAGACCATCCCGTGGCCCATTTCGGACCAGTCCGTAGGTCTTCGGACCAGTCGGTGTCAGGGGGAGACACCGCTGCAGCGTGCCAAGCTGCAGCCTTGGATGGGTTGCCAACCCAATTCCAAGTCGAATACACCCTACCCCCTAATAGACAAGATGCATTTTTTCCCTTCTTATAGTACCGTAGCTACCAACCCCTGAAAAACCCCTCACGCTTTTTGGTGCCCGTTCCACGCTTTTCGGCCAGAGAGAGCTTGTCTGGCACGCTCCAACAGAGCGGAGGGTCGCATCGGACCATCCCGTGGCCCGTTTCGGACCAGTCCGTAGCTCTTCGGACCAGTCGATGTCAGGGGGAGACACCGCTGCAGCGTGCCAAGCTGCAGCCTTGGATGGGTTGCCACGCTCCAACAGAGCGGAGGGTCACATCGGACCATCCCGTGGCCCGTTTCGGACCAGTCGGTGTCAGGGGGAGACGCCGCTGCAGCGTGCCAAGCTGCAGCCTTGGATGGGTTGCCACGCTCCAACAGAGCGGAGGGTCACATCGGACCATCCCGTGGCCCGTTTCGGACCAGTCCGTAGCTCTTCGGACCAGTCGGTGTCAGGGGGAGACACCGCTGCAGCGTGCCAAGCTGCAGCCTTGGATGGGTTGCCAACCCAATTTTGAGTCGAATACACCCTACCCCCTAATAGACAAGATGCATTTTTTCCCTTCTTATAGTACCGTAGTTACCACCCCACGAAAAACCCCTCACGCTTTTTGCCATGCTTTAGCCTGTGATGCACACGTTTCTGCCACGCTTTCGGCCCGTCATGCACGCTTCTCTGCCACGCTTGGGCCTGTCATGCACCCATCTCGGCCACGCCTTGGCCTCTCTGCCACGCTTTTGGCCAGTCATGCACGCCTCTCTGCCACGCTTTGGCCAGTCATGCACGCCTCTCTGCCACGCTTTGGCCAGTCATGCACGCCTCTCTGCCACGCTTTTGGCCAGTCATGCACGCTTTGTTCCACGCTTTTGGCCAGTCATGCACGCCTCTCTGCCACGCTTTGGCCAGTCATGCACGCTTTGTTCCACGCTTTTGGCCTGTCATGCACGCCTCTCTGCCACGCTTTGGCCAGTCATGCACGCCTCTCTGCCACGCTTTTGGCCTGTCATGCACGCCTCTCTGCCACGCTTTGGCCAGTCATGCACGCCT
>JAMFTS010002142.1:5000-25045 GCA_028095005.1 Rhynchospora pubera | reverse complement strand
ACCCCGTTTAAACGGGTGTCTTCAAAAGAACTTTCGTTACAATGAGTATAGAAAACCGTCTCTCTGTCTTCTTCGACGTGTCGAAAAAAGAGACGTCTGCGCCGTATAGAAACCAATAAACGGCAAATAAACGGATTTGGTTGAGGGTCGACTCGACAAGCATTTTGTCGTCCAGATACGAAAAAATGTATCATTTTAACACATTCTTCCTTAGTAATGTGCTCTTTTTTAAGCAGCACAATACAGCGACATATGCTATATATCGTAACGTTATTTATAACGTAGTCCGCAAGAAAGAATTGGACTACGTCTCGAAATTTATCGTAACATAGTGATGTTACAATAGATTTCCATCTGTAATTTGCCATTTGGATTCATCATAATAAAAAATTTTATTGGTGTACTTTAATACAAATTCGTGAGTGAATATATTCACTTATTCTTTGATCAATTCTAATGCAATCTCCCCCTATATTGCAAGGTGCCGTATGGGCTTATCTGGTATAGAATAGATCTGCTTCTCTTTGTTCTTACGAACGGAGTTGTTCCCTTATTTTGATTTTCAATGGGATGAAATCAAAATGAGCCCTTTCTAATTTTTCACTCGAATTCTATTTTTTTTATATCGTTTTTCTATATTATATAATATAGAAAAATATTAAGCCAAATACAAGGGATATAGAAAAGTATAATAAAAAAACACAAGAATTCTTCTTCCGAATGGTAAATAGAAGGTCATAAAATGATTAATTATATCTTCTTTCCTTTAATAGGAAAAAAGAAATAAGAAACCCTATAGCTTAATTAACTAAAATTTTTAAAAACTCAATTGAATGAATTGAATGGAAATTCAAAAGTAAAAGACAGAGTGTAATGTTATTCAAGTGAATCTTATTCAAGTTTGAACGCTTTGTGATCTTCAACCAATTACGTGCTTCAATATAATTGTCTGGAGTGAGCGCTATAGCTTGCTTCCAGTATTCGGCAGCTTTATTGAACCAGTCTTCTGCAATTTCAGAATCGCCCTCTAGAATGGCTTGTTCTCCCCGGTCGGAATAGAAAAATTCTTTCCTAAAAAACCGTACTTGAGAGTTTACTATCTCATACGGCTCCGTAATATATTCTTTTTTATATTCTATTCATATGTCTTATATGACATATATAATAAGACATAACTAATATGATAATTTAGTTAAATTAATAATTCATTTTGCCTTGATTTTAGATAAACTTTTTTATAAAAAAAAAAATGCATTACGATTAGTTTAAAACGCTAATTTATTTAATAATAAATAAGTTTGATCTTTTCTTCCCACTTTCCGAATAATAAACTATGTATAGTTTCTATATATTTTTTTTAGGATTTTCTGAAAAGTAACTATCTCATTTTCTTATAAGAAAATTTTATAGAATTTTTGAAAAAGAATTCTCTAAAGAAGAAAAAGAACTTACTATCCTTAGGATCTAATACTACACCGCTGCTTAGCATCTTAGTGGATCAACTCGATTACATAAGTGGATTCCTAACTTAATATCCCCCTATCATGGCATAAGTAAGCAGTTCTTAATTGTATCGACACAATAGCTCGATAATTGATCTTTACGGTGCTTGCTCTATCCTTTTTATTTTTTATCCATAGATAAAGGCTATATCTTTTTTTTCTTCCTATTTTGGTTCTCGCGAATTCTTTTTATTTGCTACAGCTCACAAAAATCGTGACTTTTGACGATTTCCATGTAGAAACCCCATTTTTTCTAATAGCTACTTTTTTTTCTATAGTAGAGATAGCCGCACGTAATGACAGATCACGGCAATATTATTGCACGATTGAACTAAAAAAGGATTTCGTTCTAGTGCTCGAAAATAATATTCCAAAGCTTTTGTATGTTCCCCATTATTTGTGTGTATAAGGCCTATATTATAGAGTATGAAACTTCGATCATAAGGATCTATTTCTGGTCGCGTAGCTTCATAATAATTCTGTAAAGCTTCTGCATAATTTCCTTCGGATTGAGCCAACATTCGTTACGGTCGTTCAGTCTATTGAAAAGGTCTCCGTTCCAAAACCGTACAGGATATTCTCATTTCATACGGCTCCTACCTTCTGCGCATAATACTGAGAAAAAAAATCTTTTGAATGAAAATCGACTATTCTCATATTTTTATGAACTGAAAGAAGCTAGCATTTTTACAAGAAATCTCTAGTCAACCTTTTAATCAGAGGTTTTTTCTGAATACCAATTCAACATATAAATAATATATATATTATTTAGATGAAAAAGGGAAGTCCAATAATTTCTTTGTTTTTAACGCTTGCTGTTTCTGAGAATTAGTCACTTCAACGATCTTTGATGGTTTTATGGGTATCCAAAGTACGAACGAAATGGATGTTTGTTGTCCTAACCATTCTTATTAGTCCCGATTCCTATAAGGAAAAGGGGTATTTCGAACAAAGTTTTTGTTCTGTTGATTCCTACGTGTAGTGCTTTTTCCCTATACTTAATAGGCCTTATTACTAGAGTAGGATTGACCGCAATACGAATAAATCTATAGGTCTAATCTTTCGCTTAATGCCTCAAATTGACAATTGAGGCATTTGAGATTGCATCAATCGAGGATACACGATTGAAGGGATGGATTGATGGTTCTATCCCCACCCAAACTTCACCTTCACCAAGCGTAGATTTCTTTTCATGATTGGGTTTTTTCTATTCCGCAACACATTTTTCTTGCTAAGACTTAACTAAAGCTAAAAAAAACCAAGAAAAAAGAATCAAATCGCACCATCTCTGTAATAGGTAAATGCCTTTTTTTCTCCTGAAGTTGTTGGAATTATTCCCAACAAGATATTGGCTACAATTGAAAAAGTCCTATCTATAAAATTCCCATTTATACGAGATCTAGACATAATTTAGTAATTCGTTCTATTTGAAAATGTTTTTCATTTTCCCAAGGGAAAATGATCCTAATAAAAAAGGAAAAATAAAGTACCAAATTCTGTAAAAAAAAAATCCCTGTTACGATTATTTCCTTTTCAATAGGTCCTTGGAGTATTTTCTTGATGTAAATATAGAATGTGAATATAAATATATATCGTAGGAGAGATGGCCGAGTGGTTGAAGGCGTAGCATTGGAACTGCTATGTAGGCTTTTGTTTACCGAGGGTTCGAATCCCTCTCTTTCCGTTTTTTTGAATTCTTCACTGTTCTTGGTTAGGATTTTGAAGATCAAAAAAGAATTGAATTGTCCAGAAATCCACTTTTTCCTTTTTTTCTGTATCGAGAAAATCGTTGAACAAAGTGATTAAGAATTTCTAAAGAAAGGTTTTTTTGAATGAGAAAGATTAACCTTGCCTTTTTTTATGTTTCAAATTGGGACAAATCACTGTAAGTTGTCTGCGCCTACGAACTAGGCGGCATCTTTGACAAATTTTGCGAACTGATGCTCCAATTTTCATAGTTTTTATTTGTTATCTTTTTTTTTTTGTTGAATTCACTGGGAAGAAATAAGACTCATCTCTTTATTTTATTGGAATCAATAATTTCCAAAGGGGTCCCAGAAAGAGAAAAATCACCCGAATCTGCCTAATCTTGGTTAGGCTTTGTGTCTTTGCTATCTCTTTCCTCTGCGGAATCGCCGCTCATTGGATTTGTGTTTTCTGGGTCCAACAATGATTTAGGAGAAGTGGGATCCTCCATTGCTTTATGATCATCTTTGGTTTGTTCTATCCCATCAGAGAATACTCGGGGACGGGGAAATCGATACACAATCCTTCCTCTTTTTGAATCAAACTCACTGATTTCGATCTTGACTCTATCCCCATGTACTACAAGTATATGATTACGACGTATATTGCCAGAGAGATAACCCAGAACGATTTGATTATTATGATCCAAACGCACGTGGAAAAGGATATCTTTGATCGGGTCCACAATGGTTCCTTCATACACAAGTCGTCTTTTCCTGTTGTTATCTTTTCTAGGAGTGCCACTCTTGTTTTTTTTCATAAACAACATGGATTCGATTCATATTAATAAATTTTTGGATGTACAAAATCACTTGAAACTGATAGAATTAATGATTTCTAATTCGAATATTCTCTTTTGTATTTCTGACAGCTTTCTCTTTTATATTTTTTTCTATTTTTATGAGGATTACCATACATAACACAAAATCTCTCCTCCAATTCTTTGAAGTCGAGCTTCTCGATCTGTCATTATACCCCGAGAAGTAGACAGAATTACAATTCCTATTCCGCCTAAAATCTTAGGAATTCGTTGATATTTTGAATAAATTCGTAGACTAGGTCGGCTTATACGTTTTAAAAAAGTTCTAGTTCTATATATTCCTTTTTGAGTCTTTCTATATCGTAGAGTTAAAATCAAGAAATTTTTTTGATTTTCTTGGTGTTTTCGAACATTTTCAATAAAACCTTCAGTTAAAAGTATTTTAACCACGCTTTCCGTAATATTTGTAGATGGTATTCGAACAGTTTCTTTTTTAGCCATGTCAGCATTTCTTATCAAAGTTATAAGATTGGAAATAGTGTCTTTACTCATGACGAACTAAGCTTATGGATTCTCGCTAATTGTTATGTAATCAACATGTTTTATTTTTTTTTCATTCGAGAAAGAATATATACCTGAGAAACAATCCAAGAATTTCATCTATTTCAAATAGATGATACCCAATAAGACTAGAAAATATATATATTTTCTAGTCTTATTTACTAGTGTTTATAATACATCAGGAGCTAATGAAAGGATTTTAGTAAAACGAAATTTTCTCAATTCTTCAGTGATTGCACCAAAAATCCTAGATCCCTTTGGATTTCCTTTTTGATCAATGATAACTGCTGCATTGTCATCGTATTTTATTATCATACCATCTTCGCGTTTCAATTCCTTACGTGTACGTACAACTACAGCTCTAATTACTTCTGATTTTTCTAGAGACATATTGGGAACTGCTTCTTTGATTACAGCAACAATGACATTACCAATTTGAGCATATCGTTGATTACTCGCTCCTATGATTCGAATACACATCAATTTCGAGCACCGCTGTTATCTGCTACATTCAACATGGTCTGAGGTTGAATCATATGTTTTTAATTTCAATTTTGAATTTCAGTACAAAAAGATAAAAAAAAAGAAGAAAGAAATATTTTCTTTCCATAAAATAGAAATCTACACTTGCTTTTTAATCTTGAATACCTTATTTTTTGGTTTTCTTCTATATTTCTATTCTGAAATAAGAAATTGAGTTTGTATAGGCATTTTGTGAGCAGCTATTGAGATCGCTCTTCTAGCTACAGGTTCTGATACTCCACCCATTTCATAAAGTATTCGACCTGGTTTAACAACGCATACCCAATATTTTGGATCTCCTTTACCTGAACCCATGCGTGTTTCCGTAGTCCTAATTGTAACAGGTTTGTCGGGAAATATACGTACCCATATTTTTGCCCCACGACGCACATATCGTGTTATTGCCCTTCGCCCGGCTTCTATTTGTCTAGCTGTAATCCAGGTAGGTTCAAGTGCTTGAAGAGCATATCTGCCAAAAGATATCGAATTACCTCGACGAGATACTCCCTTCATTCTTCCTCTATGTTGTTTACGAAATCTAGTTCTTTTTGGGTTATAGTCGATGGTGAAATCTCATCTCTATTGCAAAACAGGACATGAGAGTTTCTTCTCATCCAGCTCCTCGCGAATAGGAATAAAAGGGTTCAATTTTGATTATTCAATCATTGAATTGAATTCAATTTTTTTTTCAATAAAATCAGAATAGTTTGATACAAAAAAATATACAAAAAAAGAAAGCCAAGGTGTGTGTTCATTTATTTCTATTTAATAGAATACACATAGAATATGATGTTTGTTTTATAATGAATCTTTTCTTTTCTGATTTTGATTTCTATTGAATGAATTGTGTTCAAATATTTTGATTCCGTGAATCAATAGGTATTTCGCGGGCGAATATTTACTCTTTTCTCTTTCATTTTTTTCTTTCATTCGTAAGTTTCATTCATGACTTTCAGAAAAATTGAAATTTTTTTTGGTTTGTTCCGCCATCCTACCTAATGAATTCTTAGAATTTGTTTTAAATAGAATTCTATAAAATCACAGGTTCTGTCGTTCCCCTAGCTTCTCTATTCATGATTAGGCCCAAACTCTACAATGGAGCTTTCAACAAAATTTGTTTTCAAGTTAATTTCCTTAGTTTTATTAACTCCAGACTCTTTATTCTTTGTTATTTTATTCATATTTCTCTTTTTTCTTTATTTTTGAATTGGATATTTGATTAAGAATAAAATGAAAAAATTTGATGCTTTGTGACACTGCTTTTTCTTTTAGTAATTTATAGACCATACATAATGGGATTATATAACATGGATATTTTGTTCTTTCTTTCTATCAGCCTTCCTTTTATCCACACCCCCTTTAGTTTGACTTAGCAAAATCGGATTTTTTCTCTATGAATTAGAAAATAAAGAAGAGATTTCAGTTGCTACAAATATATGATTTATTCATATAGTGACTGTTTGGGGGGATCTTGATAATACGAAGCAATAAGTTGGTTTTTAGTTTTTTTACCTTGAAATAGAAACAAGTTTTGAGTAAGGGTTAGTTGATTTTTTCAGCCCCCGCTTGAAAATGTTAAACTTTTCAATTTGAAAGAAAAAACTAACGAATCACACACTAAGCATAGCAATTATACTAAATAAAAAAAATCAATGAAATTATTATTTAACCCTAACTAATTCGAACTGCTTGTTTCTCTTTAATGCAAAAGAATCCATGAAAGAATTTGTCTTTTTTTCTTCTATCATTGCTATCAAATAGAAAGAAAAAGTAAAATATATATATATATTTGTTTGCAACTTTTCTTTCTCTACTTTCTAAATATCCAAATTTTTAGGCCTAGCACTCCATAGATTGTTTGAATTGTATGAGAACCATAATCTATTTTGCTACAAATTATTTGTAGGGGAAGTTTACCTTCTCTTTTACCTTCTTTACGTGCAATATCTTTTCCATCGATACGACCTGCGAGTTTTACTTTTATTCCTTTTGTATCTGTTTTTCTAGCTAAATCAATAGCTTGTGCCATTGTCTTTCTATAGGGGACTCTATTTTTTAATTGTAAGGCTATATATTCTGCAAGAAGATTAGGTTGTCTATAATGTATTTCAGCTTTTTCGAGGTGAACAGTGATTTTTCTGGGGCTGGGGTATACAGAATAAAATTCTTGTTTTTTTATATTTTCCCGGAAATGGGCCAATGTGTTTTCTTTGAGTAAGAATTTTGGCACGAATCCGCTATATATTTTTATTCGTATAAATGGTTTTTGTATTTTATTTGCTTGTTTTTCAATTTTTATTCGTACAATTCCTTCGAAGCCTAAGGGAGGTATTCGAATGTTTTCATATTTTGTATTCCTTTGGTTTACTTCTTTGACAACCATTTGGTAATATTTGTTGAGCCTATATTGTACATAATTCTTGAAAAAATCTCGTATTTTTTGATCTTCTTGTATACCCGTAGCATATTTTTTTGGTTCTTCGAACCAAATAGAATGATGACTTTGGGTTGTACCAAGTCTGAAACAAAGTGGATTTGTTTTTTGTCCCATAATTCCTCCCTATTTTATTTTTTTATCCATATTTTTGGAATTTCATAGGAATCTAAATCTTAGATTGATCTAAGAAAGATTTCGGTTTTTCCTTTAGTACGATTGTTATATGACACGTGGTTCTTTTTATTGGAAAACTATGTCCTTGAGCACGGGGTCTTGCCTTTTTTTTAATAGCACCTCTATTGACTTCGGCTTTACTAATGAATAAATCCGCTTCTTTTAAACCCATATTATGATTTGCATTTTTTGCTGCAGAATAAATTAATTTAGAAATGGGATAAGATGCTTGATAAGGCATGAAATATAGTATTATAAGTGTTTCTTGATAAGAACGTCCACGAATTTGATCAATGACTCTTCGTGCTTTGGAAACAGAAATATGGATATGTTGAGCTAAAACCTTTACTTCTTTACCTGAAGTTAAACTCGAGTTCTTTTTCATAGGATTTTCCCCTAGCTTTTTCCAATTTTTCATAAGATCTCCTTAATATTTGTTTGATCCCTATTTTTTTTTATTCTTCATTACAGATTTTTTATCGTTATCGTTTCTTGCATCTCTCGCGAAATTCCGTGTAGGCGCGAATTCTCCCAATTTGTGATCTATCATAGATTCTGTTATATAAATAGGTATATGTTCCTTTCCATTATGAATACCGAATGTATGGCCAACCATTGAGGGTAGAATGTTAGATGCCCGAGACCAAGTGACTATTATTTCTTTCTCCTTCCCCATTTTGATTTTTTCCATTTTTTCGAATAAATGATTAGCTACAAATCTTTTCTTTTGATTAGCTACAAATCTTTTCTTTGGATTAGCTACAAATCTTTCCTTTGGATTAGCTACAAATCTTTCCTTTGGATTAGCTACAAATCTTTTCTTTGGATTAGCTACAAATCTTTTCTTTGGATTAGCTACAAATCTTTCTTGTTGACCTATCACAGCTGATTACTCCTTTTTTGACATGGTAAAGATTGGCATTCTATGTCCAATATCTCGATCTAAGTATGGAGGTCAGAATAAATACAATAATGATGAATGCAAAAAAGAGAAAATCCTTTAGCTAGATAAGGGGCGGATGTAGCCAAGTGGATCAAGGCAGTGGATTGTGGATCCACCATGCGCGGGTTCAATTCCCGTCGTTCGCCCATCCCATCGAATTTTGGAAATTCGATTTGGAATGTTCCTATTTACGGCGACGAAGAATCAAACTATCACTATATTTTCTCCTTTTCCTACTTTTTCTTCCAAGCGCAGGATAACCCCAAGGAGTTGCGGGTTTTTTTCTTCCAATTGGAGCTTTTCCTTCACCGCCCCCGTGGGGATGATCCACAGGGTTCATAGCTGCTCCTCTTACTACAGGACGCTTACCTAGCCAACACTTCGATCCAGCTCTACCCAAACTTTTTCGGGTCACCCCAACATTACCCACTTGTCCGACTGTTGCCAAGCAGTTTTGGGATATCAAACGAACCTCCCCAGATGGTAATCTTAATGTGGCCGATTTACCCTCTTTTGCAATCAGTTTCGCTCTAGCACCTGCTGCTCTAGCTAATTGTCCGCCCTTTCCATGTTTGAATTCTATGTTATGTATGGTCGTGCCTAAAGGCATACCGGTTGAAGTAGATTCTTCTTTTTTATCAAAAAAAACCCCTTCCCAAACTGTACAAGCTTCTTCCAAAGCATACGGCTTTCTAGATGTATATGATGATATCGAAAAAAATAGATCTTTTCATCGTATAATGAAGTATCACATGAGTGGATATATAGGAATCCTAATCTGCCGAATCATTCATGTTATCATCTTCTACATCCTAGGTCTTTCCGTTCCGTCATCTGGCTTATGTTCTTCATGTAGCATTCAGACCGAATGACTCTATCAAATTACGTCGATACTTCCACATATTACGGGTAACGTAGGAGACATCTCTTCGGGGGATCTTCATTACCACTGCTTAGCTTTCAATTCGCCTCTGACCATCAAATGAAATGTGAATAACCCGTCCTCCTCTCTTTGAAAGAAGAGGCGCTTCCGGTTCGGTACGTGCTTCAAACAATTTTCTCCATATTACCATATCTCTAGAGTCAATAATTCTCTATTAGAAACTACTGAACTCAATCACTTGCTGCCGTTACTCAACAGTTTTCTGTTGAGGTCTATTCCATAGAGGTACTCCAATTGAATCAGTGATCGATTTCTAGGTTTTGTCGTAAACCTAATTGGTTACTTCCAATTACGTAAATCAATAGTTCAAACCGCACTCAAAGGTAGGGCATTTCCCATTGATATAGGAACTTCTGCACCAGAAACAATGGTATCTCCAATTATAGCCCCTCTGGGATGTAAAATATATCTCTTCTCACCATTCCCGTAGTGTATAAGACAAATGTATGTATTTCGATTAGGGTCGTATTCTATGGTTACGATTCTACCAGATATGTCTTTTTGATTCCGTCGAAAATCGATTTTACGGTATAGACGCTTATGACCCCCCCCTCTATGCTTTGCGGTAATGATTCCTCTGACATTACGACCTTTACTACAACGATGCCGTCCATAGATCAGATTATTTCGTGGATTGGATTTCATTTGACTGTCTACAGCTCCATTGCGTGTACTTGGACTAGAAGTTTTGTATAAATGTATCGCCGTGTTATTAAGTATTTTTCTTGAAGTTCTTTTCTTTAGAATCTCTAGAAGAGGTGGAATAGAATAACCTGATGGAAGCGTAATGATCATATGCCTGTAATGGATTGCATGTCCCATAATAGGTCTCTTCGACCCTTTCGGGGTAGTCGATGGCTATTCATAGCCATTACCTGAACACCAAAGAAGAGTTCAACCCAATACTTACTTGATTTCTGTCTTAGTTGATCCTGATTCGGCATTAGAAGTATGTATATTGATTCTTCCCCAATAACCGAAGACTTTTTCCTGTAACTACTCCATATTTGATTCCATCCATAACTCCAATTTCTTCCCTATGAGTCCCAGTATTGATCAGGATTCGAGTTCTTAATCTTCCTATGTTATGGTATGAATATACCATATTCAATTCGTTATGGATGGATGATGAGATCCCATCCATAGAGAGCCAACTTATTGAACATTCCCATTAGGGTGCATCCAGTAGGAATTGAACCTACGAATTTGCCAATTATGAGTTGGGTGCTTTAACCATTCAGCCATGGATGCTGAATCTAAGAGATATTATCATAATCTAAAAGATGTATGATCATAATCATACACATTGGATCAAAAACGGGGTCAGAGGGATCAAAAACCGCTAATTCGTATAAAGCCATCGAACCGGCCCAACCAGCAACTAGAGCTGTGTGCATTATATGAACAGAAAGCAATCGACCGGGATCATTCAATACGACAGTATGAACACGATACCAAGGCAAACCCATGGAAATACTCCTTAAGAGAAATAGAAACTATGTCACTTTATTTTATCGCATTAAACTCAAAAGACTATATACTGTGTACCTCACCTTTTTGCAGTAGATTCTGTATCAGAAAGGGCTCATTTTGATTTCATCCCATTGAAAATCAAAATAAGGGAACAACTCCGTTCGTAAGAACAAAGAGAAGCAGATCTATTCAGTCCAAGGCGCATCGGAAGATTGCATTTTTATAGTTAAACTGATCCATCGAATGGATCAAATATTAAGTGAATATTTTCACATTTTTTTATTTTTCTTTTTTTTTTTTATAGTGTAGGAGGAGCATGAAAAATTCCAAATTGAGTATTTCGAAGTTGCAAGACGTAGTCGAAGTCTTTGTTTCAGACTACATTTTGAACAGGGTGATAATCTTTCACTTATGTTCGTTTATGGTTATGCTTAGTACGAAACTCATTACTAACGACGAATGGTTACAGAGGGTCGATTTTTGGTTATCTAAGCGAAAAGATGCAAAAAGTGTTACTCCAGTTAACACTAAAACTATCTCTTTTAGTGAAAATTGTTTTCGGCGCAGATATGTCTTCTATGGACATATAGAAGAGGGTAGAGAAGCACAATTGTATAAAAATTGTGCAAGAACTTCACGTGCACACGCTCGTTTAAACGGAATCCTTTTAGATCAACTTTGTGAATTTCTTGTTCAATTCAAGAATGAACAAATGAGTCTGAATGAGATGACTGAGCGTTTTCGAAAAGAGCTTAGTGCAGCGATTATAAATCGCTGCATATACTTTGAACACAAAGTAGAGCTTTATGATATTAAAGTAGAGCTTTATGATATTTTCACTTTAGTCGATCTTTTTGTGGACATTAACGCCGACTTAGGATTGTGCAATTTGTTTTCTGAAATTATAGAAAATGCAAAATTGGATCAATCCATTAACCAAACCATCAATAGATCTTTGAAAATGGAAATATGCTATCCATTCGATAGTATCTTTCCACCCTTCTTAATCAATTTTTGTAGGAGCAAAAATCTCCTTTTTAAAATAGTGCTTTTAACTTTTCTTTGTTCCGAAGAGCGCATTTCGATCGACGAGTTTATATCTTATCTTGAAAAGCTTTACGAAGCGGAATTCGTTCCATTGATAGAGGCCAGTAATCTGGCTAACGGGCCCCGCCAAATTCAGAACAGGTTTTTAGAACCTGGGCACAATAATTCTATTCACACAATACAATTTTATAACCTTGCGAAGTCTTATTGTATTGATGAATTGAATATGATTCAGGTACAGTTGAAACGAATCCACTCTAATATGGCCGGGTTACGAGCCGGCCTTCATTTGTGCTCCAAGGAGCAAGTGTTTTTGTCTTGTAAAAGCGATTTGAGAGTCTACATGAAGTCTTATTGCAAACAATTCAAAAAAATCAAAGAAAATTTTGAAAAAAATCGCGAAACATCGGACATATTTGATTACTTTATTCAAACGCATGTCGATTTCGCGATATGCATTCATATATTCGAAATTATGAATGCTACGATACGATGGAATGATCCAGGTTGGTTGGATTCATCGTCTGAAGATAATTCAGACGATGATTGGAGTGATCTGATCAAGTTTGGTATTGGAATTAAGAAAAAAAACTTTGATCCACCAAAAATCCCGGGTTCAGGGAGGTAAATGTTTGAGAAAAGGTCAAATTTTAGCAGACGGTGCCGCTACAGTTGGTGGGGAACTCGCTTTAGGGAAAAACATATTGGTAGCTTATATGCCATGGGAGGGTTACAATTTTGAAGATGCAGTACTAATTAGCGAACGTCTGATATATGAAGATATTTTTACGTCTTTTCACATTCGGAGATGTGAAATTAAGACTTATGTGACTGAAAGAATCAATGATTCAAATATTAAACAATCAGTGAAGAAATATTACCTAATTTTCTAATCAACAACCAATACCTAAAAAATAGAAGTCAAAATGAAAATCATCATCAGCATTTTTTGTAGTAAAATAAGGATAACATTAATACTCTTCATAATAATCTTAAAGAAAAGTAGGAACTCTATGAAAAAAAAAAAGAAAAATACAGCACATGATTGGATATCCAGCTGGATCTTGGACTGGAGAGAGATATTAAGAGAGATCAAGAAATCTCACTCTTTCATAGACATTTTTTTCGACCAAGAACGCTTTATGAGACTCTTTGACTCCCGAATTTTGGGTATCCTATTTTCCAAAAATTCCCAGGGTTCAGGAAGCAATCGATATTTAACCAAAACAGGTTTAATAACTCGAGATTCCAGGATCAAAAATGTAGTAAAACGTGTCCATGGTGTCGTCAAAAATGTGGTAAGGGGTGTGATGCTACTTGTACTAGGGGTCTGTTTATGTCGTCTTCAAAATCGAAATATAGTTGAACGAAAAAATATCTATTTGAGGGGGTTTCTTCCTATACCTATGAATTCGGTTGGATCTAGAGAAGAATCTTCTAATATTAATAGATTTGTAATTTCGCTTTTGTATCCTCCAAAAGGATCTTCTAATCAATCCATACATCATTTCGATTCCATTAGAAATGAGGATGTGGAACGAACAGAGATAGAATCAGGTCGATTCCCGAAATTTCTTTTTGGATCTTCCTCAAAGTTCCGGCTATCCGCAGAAGGTGAAAAGCGGATGAATAATCTGCTTCCGGAAGAAATCGAAGAATTTCTTGGGAATCCTACAAGATCCATTCATTCTTTTTTCTCTGACAGATGGTCAGAACTTTATCTGGGTTCGAGTCCTACGGAGAGGTCCCCTGTAGAGAAGGCTCTTTGGAAGAGAAAATTGGGTGTTTCTTTTGTCCCCTTCAGGCGGCGATCGGAACATAAAGAACTGGTGGATCTATTCAAAATAATTAGGTATTTACAAAAAACCGTCTCAATTCATCCTATTTCCCCCGGGTATTCTATGATTCCGAAGGAGAAATCGAATGCAGAAGATCGATTTGCAGAAATGGTAAATCGATTCATTCTATCAATAACGGAGCCGAATAAGGATTCCATTGGAAAAGATAGTATGAATCATCGAACTAGGACGAAATCTACGATCAATCAACATTTATCCAATTGGGCAAAGAGTGAGAAGAAATGGTTCGACCCTTTTATTTGTCGAACCCAGAGATCCAGGAATGGGTATCCTGATGCATATAGCAAATGGTCGAATGAGTTCCAGAATCTCCAGGAAGATTTCCTGGGATATTTCTCTTCGAAACAGGAGAAGCTTCAAGTAGTCTTCGATCAATTACGAGATTTACGAGATCAATTACGATGCCATATCACTGATTTTTCGAGTTATTGGGATTTGATTGATTGGTCCGAAATTTTCGACATATACGAATTCACTTTCACTAAGTTATTTCTTGTCCTTTTGCCCATGGCACGTCTCTTTTTTCATAAGTTACTTAAGTTACTTATCTTTTTTCCTAAGTTTTTGTACTGGTTATATCCCCGATTCTCTGTACATATCGGGAATATCGCCATTCATAGTTCTGAGATGTACATTTATGAATTGAAAGATCCGATCCAGGAGAAGTCGTTCGAACCACTACGTCTTCAAATCGTTCTTTTGAAGAAATTGAAACCCTTCTTATTGAACGATCATAATACTTCTCAAAGATTGGACGATCATAATACTTCCCAAGGATCGAAATTATGGATCAATGAAGAAAGAATATTCCCATTTTATTTCAACGAAATATCAAAGTGGATGATTGACTCATCCCATAGTAGAAAGAATCGCATGAAATCCTTTGATAACACGGATTCCTATTTCTCCATCATACCCCATGATCGAGACAATTGGCTGAATCCCGTGAAAGCATTTCATAGAAGTTCTATGATATCTTCTTTTTATAAAGCAAATGGACTTCGATTTTGGAATGATCTACATCACTTTTGGTTCTGGGTCTCTTGTAAGAAAAGATTTCCCTTTTTTGTGGAAAAAATTCGTATCAATAATGAGGATCTTACATATCGAAAATTCCTCAATATCTCATTTATTCGCAACAAAATAGTTTCTTTGTACGTCGGTCAAAAAAAACATTTTGTTTTGAGTCTTTCTGCAAGGGTATCTGACATAAACATACCTCAGGATCAGGATTTTCCAAAAAGTAGCGACAAAAGAGAGAACTTGTACAAATCTTTCATGTATAAATTGTATCAAAAATTCTATAATAGATTCTATACATCTTTCATTTTTCCAAGAACTCTTTATGCAATTCAATCCGATCCAGTCGTTTTTAGAGCTAGTTCCTCGATCGCGGACCTTTTAAGACCAATTCAATCTGATCCAGTCGTTTCTAGAGCTAGTTCCTCGATCGCGGACCTTTTTAGATTGGAAAAAACTTTTTGGCAATCTTTTTCAGATATGAATCGATCTGATTCAAAAATGAAGAACTTGCATCAGTATCTCAGTGTCAATTCAAACATGGACTGTGGATCAAATCCATGTTCTGAGAAATCTTTACCATCCGGAAAGAAGGAAAAAAGGAGTCTTTTTGGTTTTCGAAGTAAAAAGAAATACGTTAAAAAAAGAAATATCAAAATAATCAATAAAAAAAAACTTTTTTCTGTAAAACTTTTCGAAGGGAATATTGAAGAAAATATTATTTACTTAGAATGGACTATTTACAAAGAATGGCTGCTCACGATCTTTACTACGAGCGGGTTCAAATATTTCAGATTCATCCTTTCCGAGATTTTTTCCTATTTTATATTCCCAACCGTGATATCCAAAATTCAAGATATTCTGGATATACCATGGGTATATCTTGAGAAGATTTTGATGAAATGGACTCTGATAAGTGAGAAGATTTTGATGAAATGGACTCTGATAAGTAAGAAGATTTCAAATCTTCATTTAGTACAGCTACTCCGAAAAAAGACTAATCTGTCTCGAACAAAGACTGATTCTTTTAATGGGTCTTCTCCTTTTCTTTCTTGTACATTTTCATTATTCTTCTCATATAGGAATAAGTCATTGATATCGGCTGAGTTCCTCTTTTCAATTCTTTTCCTTCTTCTTTTTGCTGGATATCTCGCTTGTAGAGGTCTTACCTTCATTTGCAAAACCTGTCGTCAGTTATTTCTAGATTTTGAAAAGATCAAATCTTGGGCAAATCCATCATGCTTCATGGAGTTGGAAAAACTTAGGGATAGGTATCCTATATCTTCTTTCAGGTCAGAGAATTTAGAGGATCCCTTTCCAGTTATTTTCCAGGATCCCATTGGATTTATAGAGAATCCCCGTCCAGTTATTGCTATTCTGCAAAAATACTATGTTATTCTGGAAGAATACATAGGAGAATTCTTCAATTTTCTGATAGAACTAGGATACCTACTACTTTTTCAGGAAGAATCTGAGAATCGAAATCGGATCGATTTGCTCATCTCTTATCTCACCTATCGCATAAGTTCTTTCATAAGTCTCATCCCAAATAATTTCATCAATCAAATCATTTTTTTTATAAATACGAGACATCTAAGTCCTACAAGTATAGAGATGTATTCATTGATAAGGAAAAGAAAAAAGGTGGGGAACTGGGATGATGAAATAGAATCCTGGGTGGCGGACACCGATTGGGTTGATGATCAAGAAAAAGAATTTGTGGTTCAGCTCTGCACCTTAAGTACAGAAAAAAGGATTAATGAAATTCTATGGAGTTTGACTCAGAGTAATCTTTTAGATGAAATAGTGGAACAACCTGGATCCAATTATTTACGGTACTTATTTGAAATGCAGCAAAAGGATCTATTGAATTATGAGTTCAATAAATCCTGTTTAGCGGAAAGACGGATATTTCTTGCTTATTATGAGACAATAACCTCGTGGGGGACTTTTCATTTGTCATCTCGTCCAACCCCCTTTTCGCTTCGCTTAGCCCCGTACCCTTCTAGGAGTGTTTTAGTGATAGGTTCTATAGGAATTGGGCGATCCTATTTGGTCAAATCCCTAGCGAAAAATTCTTATCTTCCTTTCATTAAGATATATCCGCTCGAGTACCGGTATTTATACGATTACGATTGCGATTTTTACGAGGCGTCTTTTTGGTCTTTTTTGGATGGTGAATCATATTGGGTTGGAGGTGAATTCGACGACTGTGAGGATGAGGGTATTACTTCTATTCCTTTTGATGTTGATGATTTTGATGTTGATGATAGTGGCGATATTGCTAAGAATATTAATTTTGATAAGATTCTTTTCAATATGACACAGGATAGGCTAACTAGCAATAACCCATTTTATTGGGATATGACCGTGCAATTCGATTTGGCAAAAACAATATCTCCTTGTATAGTATGGATTCCAAACATTCATGATCTGGATCGGGATGAGTTGAGGTATTTATCCCTCCATCTAGAAGAGAGCTCTCTTTCCAATTCCAAGGATCGTCAAAGATGTTTTACTAGAAATATTCTAGTTATTGCTTCGACTCATATTCCCCGAGAAGTGGATCCCGCTCTAATAGGCCTGAATAAATTTAATACATTCATTAAGATACGAAGGCTTACTATTCCAGAACAACGAAGGTACTTCCGGATTCTTTCATATACTAGGGGATTTGGCTTGGAAAATCAAATATTCGATAGTAAGAAATTTGGGTCTATAACCATGAGTTCGAATGCACAACATCTTGTAGCACTTAACAATGAGGTCCTATCAATTAGTATTACACAGAGGAAATACATAATAGAAGAAACGAATTCAATTCGATTCGCTTCTTTTAGACAGACTTGGGATTTTCAAACTCACATAAGATGGTTTCAGGATCATAGGATCTTTTTGTATCAGATAGGAAGAGTTTTTGCACAAAATATATTTCTAAGCAATTTTCCCATAGATCCTATATATATCTATATGCAGGACCCTATCGCGAGGAATAAAATATGGAGTTCTTATTTGTACAAATGGTACGTCGAACTTGAAACAAATTTGAAGAAAATAACGATACTTCTTTATCTTTTGAGTTGTTCTGCCGGATTGGTCACTCAAGATCTTTGGTCTTCACCCGGACCCGATGTCAAAAATTGGATCACTTCTTCTGAATTTCTTGAGAATGATTCTCAGCTAGTTCAGAACCTATTAGAATTAGAAGGCTTTCTGGTGGGATGCTCATGGATAGAAAAAAATAGCAGTGAGACATTACTTCTTCGGTCCGAACCAAAGAATCCGTTAGATATGATGCAACAGAATTCTTTTTCTACCCGTTATCGTAGTAGATTGAGAAATGAAATAGAAATAAACGAATCGGAGTTTGAAGAAGAGCATGAAGCCGTGAACCCGCAGAAGATAGAGAACGATTTCTTCAATGAAAATCAAATAGAAATAGACATAGTCCGGTCTCCTAGAATATTTCGCTATATATTTGATAATCTCGAAATTGAGAATATCAAAAAGCTTATAAAATCGGGACTTCCTTATTGGGCCGAGTCATTTCAGGGCAACTGGCCTTTTTATCTTGAGGAAGATCAGCTTCAAGAGGAGGAGCTTCAAGAGAATGATTCGGAGTTCTCGGAGAATGAAACAATTCAGCACCAGAAACAAGACAGATTTTCAAAAGAACAAAGCTTTTTTATAATAAACCGATTTATTTGGGAACCTTCGGAGCCATTCTTTCTCGTAGTCATATACCTGTACTTTTGGCTTTCACCTCGAGAATTTTTTTCAGATGATCATTTAGATGAGAAGAGTCCTGACCTAAATAAGCATCCTTCTTCATATATAGAAGAAGACAGTTGGTTCCATAAGGGAGAAAAGTACTACGAATTGTTGGGGCGTCGTCAGAGATGGCAAAGAAGACTTAGAATCAATAGTTCCTTATCTAAAGGATCTTTCTCCTCTCATATTCTGTTCGAGAGTTATCAGTATTTAGCGAATCTGTTCCTATCTAACGAAAGGCTATTGGATCAAATGACCAAAATATTGTTGAGAAAGAGATGGCTTCTCCCGGAGGAAATGAACCATTTGATTTGTGGAACAGGAGAAAGATTTCCCATTCCTTATCCGTAAAGATATGTAGCCATGAAAAAGGGAAAAGGCCTAGCGTGGAAGAGGATTGGCCGGGTGGTTGGTAGAGTCGTGGAAACACTTGTTTATTCGATATTTTGGACCTTAGTTCATACAAGCATAAATTTCAATCTTAGATCAAAGCACTATGTACGGATGATATAAACTGCCTAAACAAGAATTCCTTTCTTGTTTAGGCGAACAACCAGAGTAGAAAAACAGAGTAGAAAAACGGATTCATTCGGATCGACATGAGGGTCCAACTCCATTGGATTGCCAGAATCCATCTTGTATATTTGAAGCAGGTTGACCCCCGTGCTTCTCTCATGGTACAACCCTCTTCCTGCTGAGCTGAGCCCCTATCTCCTCGGCCCACAGAGGAAAAATGTAAGGCTGGTGCTCAAAATTCATTACGGAAGAAAGGACTCACAGAGCCAGGATCACTAGGGGGATCACTAACTTCTACTAAAACGAATACTAATATAATAGAAAAGAACTCTTTTTTCTGTATACTTTCCCCGGTTCCATTGCTACCGCGGGCTTTACGCAATCGATCGGATCGTATAGATATCCCTTCAACACAACATAGGTCATCGAAAGGATCTCGGACAACTCACCAAAGCACGAAAGCCAGAATCTTTCCGAAAGTTGATTCCTATTTCAAGAGTGCATAACCGCATGGATAAGCTTACACTAACCCGTCAATTTTGGATTCAATTGGGGATTTTCCTTGGGAGGTATCCGGAAGAAATTGGAATGGAATAATATAGATTCATACAGAAGAAAAGGTTCTCTATTGATTCAAAGGGTATACCTATGGGATAGAATAAGAAAAATCGAAATGAAATGAAAGAATCCAGGAAAAAAAGGAAATCGAAAAAAGGAAATAGAACAAACAAATAAGTAGAAGATCGAAGAGCTCTCAAAATGACAAAATTG